>JANHGB010028338.1:0-41902 GCA_026283785.1 Coracopsis vasa | reverse complement strand
ACAGAGCCTTGGGTGACATGGTTTAGTGTGAGGTGTCCCTGCCCATGGCAGGGGGGTTGGAACTAGATGATCTTAAGTTCCTTTGCAACTCTAACTATTCTGTAATTCTATGATTCTATAAAGTGATACAGGATAATAAAACATACTGAAAACCTCAAACAGCCTTGCTTCCCTGTGTTTTTGTGATTCTCATTTAGACAAGAATTTTAATGCAGGACATAATTAGTGAGCTAATTCTTGAATTCTGAGGACTAGATTGATTATCTTCTTGTTTCACTGACCATTTGTGTCTGCTTTGTCTTATCCGCTGGTAAACAGTCAAGACCTACATAGTCAAGCTTCAAACCTCTCACTTCCAAGACAGTAATATTAGGCCAGGCTTAGGAGCAGCCTGTTTCCTGGGCTTGGGCAGCCTGCCTCCACATAGAATCATAGAATCGTTTAGGGTGGAAAAGACCTTTAAACTTGAACTTGAAGTCTGCCTACCTGGAGCAAAAGCTTGGTGTTTGCTGTAATGCCCCTCACGGTGCGTGTTAGAGTTTGCAGCATTTGTGTATCTATCTTCTGGGAGCAGTAACTTTTGAGGTAGTCAGGTTGTTAGAATGGCATACCAGGGGTGAAGATTTGGTCTATTGTAAAACGTATGGGCAGTTCTTAACTCAAGGCGAGCTGCTTGGTTGTATTTTTTTAGTTTGTTTTCTGCTGTTAGAAGATAGCACAATGAGGTGCATGTGCAAGCTCAAGTAAAGAGCTTTGCTTTGGTAAATTATCCATAGTATGTCTGTGTGTGC
The DNA here is from genome assembly GCA_026283785.1 of Coracopsis vasa. Classification (NCBI taxonomy): domain Eukaryota; kingdom Metazoa; phylum Chordata; class Aves; order Psittaciformes; family Psittacidae; genus Coracopsis; species Coracopsis vasa. The sequence goes on along the minus strand of JANHGB010028338.1, from coordinate 41,111 downwards.
ATGGTTTACTTTCTTTTTCTCTGGAAGACATAAAAATAGTTCTCTTGTCCTGACAGTTCTGGGCAGTCTGGTGGGCACCTAATGTGTGAATTTGTCTGGCAGATTCTGGAGAGCAGTGTTCCCTGAGTTGCAGTGATTTTTGCTCATGTAAGTGACATCTGCTCTGTTCAATGTTGTATGCGTTCCAGGGACTCTCTGTTTATTGCAAGTACAAGACTTAAGGGCAGAAACTCCAATTTAAGAAATACTTCTTTAACTTCCTCTAACTTCAGATTGTGATCTCCAGTTGAAGTTGGAGAGCATACCTACATGTAATCCAGTCTAGCAGATGGTGTTTTATCACGTCTTGGTTCAAGGTACAGAAATATAAATAAGCAAGTGAGCAACAGGTAAACGGTATGGACATAATTACTTCCAACTAATGGATTTTTAGATATCTGAAGTCCACAGACAACTTTGGATATTTCCTTTGCAGCCTTTCTCCGTTGTCTGCCCGGAGTTCTTAACTTCTAGGCTAAATTAAATGCCAGAATAGTAACCTTTTTTCTTTTTGATTATTCTGTCTAAACCTTTATCCTTTTTTCATAGCTTAAGATATAGGATTGGTCTGTGGATAAATTCCAGTAAAAGTTCTGAGTAAAACAGGCAGATTTTGTCAGAAAGTTATGTCCCAAATATTAGCAGCTTTATGGTAAAAGACAAAAAAGAAATACAGTCCTATACCTTGCTTAATTATCAAATAAAACTTTAAAGAATAAATAGGTGTAGGTATTTTTGTAATGTATGTTTGAAAGAGAAGCTTGTATCCAAACTTCATTTATAAAAAAAGTCCATAGAAGTGTTTTTAACTGTGATTAGTAACATCCTCTATTTGCTACAGGCAGTAAAACTGAGTACATAATCTTTCTAGAATGTGTTGGACATATTTTCACTGGTTTCTGAAATATTGATGTGAATTAGAATAGGTTTTCAGATTTTTTCGGAAAATACATCTTCTTAGACTTTTTATTTCCCTTTTTTTTTACTTACAAGTTGTATGATTGTGTAGTAACATTTCTGGTATTGGAATTTACTGTGAGGGTAGTGAGGCACTGGCACAGGCTACCCAGAGAAGCTGTGGGTGCACCATCCCTGGCAGTGTTCAAGGCCAGGTTGGACGTGGTTTTGAGCAACCTGCTCTAGTGGAAGCTCTTCCGGCCCGTGACGGGGTTAGAACTGGATGATCTTTAAGTTCTTTTCCAACCCAAACCATTCTATGATTCTATGGTTTGTCTTTGTTTCTTTAGATATGAAAAGACTTTCAGGCTGGGTTTATAGAACGCCTTCGGCTCCAAATATCTTGCATGTCCTTAAAAAAAAAAAAAAAAGTAATGTATTATGACCCAGATGATTAAAATATGATTTAAATATCCTTTGATACTGAAGCAGCTTTGGTTGAGGCAATAGGTACTACCATATGTTTGGGAGCAGGGAAAATTGCGAGAGGAATGAGAGGGAGGCAGAACATGATTAAAATTTGGCAAGGTACAGGGACAAGTGCTTCAGCACTGGGATGGGTTTCAGGATGAGTGGGCTGTGGGGTGCATTTCCACAGCCACAGCCAGGAAGGCAACCCCCAGACCAGCCTGTGAGAAGAAGGTGGGAAACAGCAGCCTTGAGTAGGCAGGGAGTGAGGAAAGGGCGTGCACCAGGTGTAGGACATGAGTGGTTCCTGTGTCCCACTTGAGCCCTTATTTGCTCAGGGGCTGAAGAGAGCCTCGTCCGTGAGCATGAAGGGACAAAGAGAAGGTTAATGTGGGGTGAGAATCACAAACATGGGGAATTGCAGCCTCTTGTGCTGTTTCTTTGGTGTCCTGCAGGTGTGGGGCCAACTCTGTGACAAGCAAGTTGTGGATGGATTTCCAAGCAAAGAAAATGTATCCTGCGTTTTGTTTTCTTTAGCTTGAAAAGCAAACAGGAGTGTTGTGCTCGTGGCCTTTATCAGCTTATGTCCAAGGCACATGTGTCAGGCAGTGGTGTCTATCTACTGTGTGAGTGGGGAGCAGGGAGGCTCTTCTACGTGTGAGCCTGTTAATTGTGTGAAGTGAGCAGGGAGGGAGGGAAAAATACGAAGTACTTGAACAGCCGACAGGAGCATTCAGTATTTAATATCCTTATCTACCCACAAATTTAAGGATTAAAGAGGCACAATTTGTTACAGCCATTTTTCCTTCTTGGAGCTGTCATCTGGGCTGTAAGTAATGGATTATTTTGAGGAGGGAAAAAATGCCTCAAAGACACAACTCACTGCCTGCGCAGATTACTTTATATCTTTTTTTCCACGTATGTTTGAATTATTTATATAAGAGATTCTGAAATAGTCCCCTGGTACAAAAGTTACAGGAAAGGATTGCAAAGGCTCTGAGCTTTGTATTTATGAGCATGAATTTCCCTGGTCTTGATGAAGTGCAGACTTAATAGCCGCAAATGAGCACTGCTGAGGAAAGGCGTTTACTCCCTTGAAGCCGAGGCATCTGATGCCATGCAACATCACCGAATGGTGTCACAGTTCTGCATGGATGGTGAGAATGCAGAGGCAGTGGTTTGCAAACTATTACCTTCTACTGTTAATCTTTCTTTTTGAGGCCTATTTCATTTTATGATGTTTTAGGACATTGGTATTGTTTTTTTATCCTGTGAGTTAAAATCTAGCTGCTATGGTAAGAACAGCAGTGTCCACTGTTCATTGAAGAAAATCTAAAATTTTATGCATTAAATATTATTCTTATTAATGAATAAATATATATTAAAATATATTTCAAACTTAATCGAGGAGATCTAGGCTAGATATAAGGAAGAAATTCTTCACTGAGAGGGTGGTGAGGCACTGGAACAGGGTGCCCTGAGAAGTTGTGGCTGCCTCATCCTGCAAGTGTTCAAGGCCAGGCTGTTCTAGTGTTTCACCACCCTCATCATAAAAGAATTTCTTCCTTACATCTAGTCTAAGATTTAGTTTTCTTCCCTTTCCTTCTGTGCTCTTGTGGATACTTGCACATTGGAAGAAGTTTCTAACCAGTTCTGTTCCTGGACCCATTTTGGGGTTACTTTGAACTCTAGGGCTGGTTACCGGGAGCTTTAAAAAGAATCCTTGGAGTACAAGGATAGATATTAGCTGAAGCTCAGTAATCCTGACTCATCTGTGTCAGTTTTGGCTCTGTCTTGCCACTGCAATGCCTAGAGTTCTCTTCTCATAGGACCCACTCTTTTATTTTTTACCCATTAAGTCATTTTAAAATAATTCTTTAAAGTAAAATGAACTCTAATCTTTAATAGACAGATCTCATGAGCAGAGAAGAAGATTGCTTAAAGTATTGTGGTATTTTAAAATACACAGAATCATAGGATGGTTTGGGTTGGAAGGGACCTCAAGATCACCCAGTTCCAACACCCCTGCCATAGGCAGTGGACACTTTGCACTATACCATATAGTTAAAAGCCCCATCCAACGTGGCCTTGAACACTGCCAGGGATGGGGCAGCCATAAGTTCCCTGGACAACCAGTTTCAATGTCTCACCACCTTAAACCAGATGTTTCTTGTTTTACTTGCTTGCTGGGAGTAGGGTTCAGGTGTCTATAACCTTTCCCTGCCAGTGCTGATGCTATCATTACCGGGTTGCTTCTGCAAGGAGCACTTTTCCTTTCTCTGCATCAGGGTGAGCTATGGAATTGGCTCTTGGAGATGAGACACAGGGCCTGATGCCTGACAGTCTGCAGGAATCAAATATTTCAGACTTTGCAGAGGACACTCTAAGTTTTATACCCAAGGATGAGCTGGAAACAATTCCTGTGGAAGAAATTCAAGATCTTGAACCTGAGGACTTGCAAGCATCTGCTCCTGCTGAAGCGGCGCAGGACATTAAACCTGAGACTGGGAAGGTACAACAAAGGGATACTATAGGTTAAAGGTTTGGGGCATTTTTCGGGTTACAGTAGCATATTCATTAGCAATTGTAAACTTACCAGTTTTCTCAGTTATGCTTGAGAAGGTTTATTTGGGTTTCACAGATTCAGACCTTTATTTCTCTAGAGGTAGGATCTGTGAAGCCCCAGCAAGGCCAGTGGTGCAGGGCTGTTCGGTGCATGCCATGCAAACCTTTGTTTGCCTTAGCTAGGCAAAAGAATTTTCTGTATGCTGCTGTCATCTTCAGATGGACTGAGTGGGATGAGAGTATCTGTTGCAAACTGACCTACATAGCTAACTTCTAGATATAACACTGGGCACTATCCATAGTGGAGAAATTGAAGCTATCCTAATATGAGGTGTACTTTTGCGTGCAAGTTGAAATTACTGGTCTCTGTTCAAAGTGAGGCTAAAAATATGGTTTTTCTCTTTGGGATAGTCTTTGGTTTCTTTGTGTTATCATGTTTCTCTGTAGAAACTTGTATTCCACGCACAAGGAGATACATGTTTGTTGGGACCTTCAAGTACAGCACATGTAAAAAACTTTCTACAATGGAATGAACCTTACATCTTTTTTAGTGTTATTCCAAACAAGGGCAATAAAAAGATGTCAGGAATGAGACCCAGGCTTTGATGAACAGTCCTGGCGATCTGATCTTTCGCTACAGCGTAAGTCCTTGCTCTTCCACGTTGCAGGAAGCAGGCATGTCCTAGACACTGGACTGTGTTCTTGGCCAGAAATTCTTCTTATAACATTTCCGTGCAAAGTTTTCCTATCTGTGAAAGCTGTTCAGCATCACTGCAGCAGGCAGTTCAAACATCTCCTACACTCCAGGTGAGCGTCCTATCCAGCAGACTAGCAGGTCCATATCTTTTCCTCCAAACCAGATCAACCAGAAGTCAGATCTCAGCGTGGCTGCCTACATGCTGTATTGGTGTCTTTCTGTTCCTTGAATACTTGGTTTGTGGTGAGTGTTTTGGGGGGGGGGTTAAATTTAATTTTTCACCAGAAATCCTATCCTGAACTTGAGAAGTCTGTCCCATAGAAACTTTTGTTAAAAATAACATATTGCTGCAAAATGTCTGCACTGACAGATTGGCTGCTTTTCTCTACAGTGTGGTTCTTTTGAAAAACTCTAAATCAAGAAATGTTAGGAAGAATTCCATGTCGGAATGAGAAGATGACTGTTGTTTCTGGATGAAAGAATACTTAATAATACATCAAGAAAATTAACAAGTGTCTGACATTATAACAATTCAGGAATCTGAAGACTTTTTTTTTTTTTTTTCACAGAGTGCCTTGACTCAGTCAGAAAAATCTGAACTTCTGATGTTGAGAAGGTTTTGTCTTTTCCTTGTTGAGGGTTTGTCTGAGCTGTAGCAAGAATGGTGAAAGTGGGATGGTAATCCTCCTAATGTAACATGCAAGAACTTAGGTACTAAAATTTGGATGAATTTGAATAAAATGCTGCTTGAGCAGGGCTTTCTACTTCTGAAAATGATTTCTTGGTATGAGCCGATTTCACTTTAAATCTTAGCCTTAAATCTTTTATTTTCCTATTTGTTAAATATTTTGGTTATTTACTAACTGAGAATATTAGTTCATCTGTAAGGTTTAAGTGTGAGGGAATTCCTCAAGTTCCACCTTAACAGTGCATCTTCTATACACTATCCAGGTAAAATTAATCATTGCCAAATGCAAATGTGCGCTTGATTAATGAGCAGATGGGATCCCATTACATGTGTCCTACATTCTTCAGGCTGGGCTGTAAAGCCCAATTGACGTGAAATCGGTCCCAATGCATGTCTTCAAGTGTGCAAGCCAGAAAAGGACAAGGGCTGTTTTCAAAACCATGTGATTTAATCTTGGCAAGGGTTATTACTTTGCTCTGACACTGCTGAACATACATTTTCAGAACATAGAAATACAGCTCCATGAAAGCACTCACTTTGGCACAGCCCTCCATTTTCTTTGTCTAATAGCTGGGAGCAGTTGTTGCTCTTTAGTTTCCTGAGTTCTTTTTGCTGTTGCTGACTGTGTGTGCAGGGCCTTGTGTTACGGGGTTATGTGTACATGGCCCCTTTCAAAGTAAAACTATTAATCACGTTAATAAAGTTGCAAAAATCTTGGCAAATGTGCAGGAGTTCTTTGCTTATATGCAGAAGCTGTTTTTATTGTTCTTAAAGTTAATCTGAAGTATATCCCAACATTTCTTTAACGATAAACATTTAATAATGAACATTTAATTTAGGTAAAAAAAAAAGACTCATTAGAAAATATGTTCTCTCAGGAAATTTCTTAATACTTTGAACTAGATATAAATAAGTTTAGAGGTGATTTCCATTATTGTTTTGATGTGAGGTAAATAAAAGTGCCATTTTTAAAGAACTAAAAAATGCTATTGTTACTAATGATACAAAGTGCTTAATCTATGCTTTTAAAAATATTTCTGCCGCCTTAGGACTGTTAAGAGGCAAACTCTGAGTGTATTCTGGAAACTGAGTACTTGCATTATATAACGATGTGTGTGTAGTTCTTGAACTTTTAAAATAATGTTTAGTTTATGAACTTTTCAACTTGAGATACAGCAGATTCTGCCTGGTCAAAGAAAGTAAGCAGAAACTACAACCTGCAGTTTCATTAGATACCTAGACTAAATACAGTTTGTTTTCTAACACATCAGTACGAATTCCATTCATTCCCCAGCCTTTATGTTTGGGACTTGTAATAGGTTTATGGATCTTAAGTGTCCTTTTCTCCCTCCCTCCATCCCTGCCTGCCTGCCTCCCTCCCTCCCCTTCTTTTCTGGCATAATTTTGTAATGATTCAGATATTCCACTATTATTCTCTCTTTAAAGTGAAAGTAGTGCTTGCAAGGAATGCCAGTCTAATGGACTAGGAAATTCCGGTTTCTTACCTCTAGAATCAATCCAGGTTAAGCAGTGGCCAGCCCAGGATCATCATACAAATGAGAAAGCGACCATTTCTTGTTAGTCTTAGCCTAGAAATGGGGAGTCCTTAGTGGTAAAAAGCAGGCTCGAATGACAGCAGGAGCATGTACTGTTATGGGAGTCCAGACTGAACTGGGCATGGAAGAAGATAGCTTCCTATAAAAGTTGCATTTCTTCATGTAAAGTGTGTGTGTGCTTACATAAGAAGTAGTGAAATGTTCAGCCACATACTTGCAAGGATGGCAGACTTGCTTGAATGGACCAGCTATGGCACTGTTCTCTATCGGGGATGCTGCTGCTTCAGCATTGCTGTCAAGGTGTTATTCTGCACCCCTCCAATTGTGGTTTCTTGTTCTGCACTGTTTGCGCTACTCCCTTTGTCCATGAGAATAACTTCATTGATTGTTCAAAGTTAGTCTAATAAATCTCACACAAAGAAACCCATAGTTTGCCTCAGACATGCTCCTTGGTATAACATACACATTCATACCACTGGTTTCTTCTGTCAGCGCTTTCTTGGATGCAAAGAGAAAGCAGCCCTAAAAGGACCTGGAGTCTGCAGCATTTGGCTCATTCCCAGCATTTGTTACATCATGCCTTCTTCGGGAAGCGCATTTGCATGTCACCTTCACATATGTTCAGGGTATATTAGAGTGAGTGGATGTGCAGCTCTTGTTTCTGCTTGTGATCAAGAGCAATTTAGATTTATAGTATCCTTGAAGGAAGAAAAAAGAATCTTTGCAGTGATGGTTATCCTGCATCTGAAGCTGCCTGATTTCTGTTTGCTATTCTCAGTAGCATCTTATTTGTCAGAATTTGCAATGCCCGTGGTGATGGCTTGCTTCCGTTAAGGGGGTTCATGCACACGTTTTGTCAGACTGCCTTATGCTTTGTGAATTTTCCACAAATTCTTATAGTTGTATGTAAGAATGCTCTTGTGATTTTTGGCTTTTCTTCTAATCTGCATTAATGATTACTTCAAATGATTGTAACAGGGTTCACTTGGGCATGGGATGTTGCCCTACATCACTTGTCTGTCTTGGGTGAGTCCTGTTTTAAAAATGTGTAACGTAATGAATCTCAAGCCAGCAACTGGAAGTGGGTTTTGCTTGTTCAAGCTGTTCTGTAGTTTATTGGCACATTACTTTTGTTTCTGAGCCTGAAGTAACCCATTGGCCTTGAAGCTGTGTTGAATTTGAAGAATCAGGAAACCACTGCTTCTTTCAAGGTGGGTTTTGCTGTCCCTGGCCGTGGTCAGTAAGCTGATGCTGAAAGAGGTGAAACAAGTGCACTACATGACTTACCTTACAGTGCTAAAGCCCTTTGAAATCACAGTCGGCCCAAGCCCTATGTGAAACCTGGGTGAGCAGCTGGAGAATTATGAATCATTGCTCATAATGAGGAGCCATAACTTAGGCAAATATAAGTGGTGACTCAGGGGACCCCGTGAACTGTGAAAGCAGAGAACAGCAGATAGTTTCAGAGGAGCAGGTACCTGAATGCCCAGCAACCTCACTTCAGCAAACCAAGGAGTGGAAAATGGCACACAGCATTAAATACCAAATGATCCAAAGCACAAATGCATATTACATGTGTGATTTCAGATTCTAGATGAAAATTGGAAGATTTCATAAGTCAATACCAAGTTTTTAGGAGGAGAAGAAAGCATGAGGTACAGTTTGGTTTACAAAAAGCTTTTTTAGCTTTTTGGGTTTTTTTCACAGCATTGTGAATCAGGCTTATTATTTTCTCTCAGGTGACAAACTTACATTAGGCCTTACATTATCTGAATTACTTAATCACATCAAAGGTGTTTCTCTACATTTCAGTATTTATGGAGTCAGTGGTGATCATCACAAGTTTTTTCTGTTCTTTTTAATGCTAAAAAAAACCTTTTCAGCCACTTTTCTTCCTGCTTCCTCATCTCCCCTCAAATAGCCTTTCCTGGTTTTTAAAATCTGTGCCCTCTACTTTTATTCTTAAGGACTGTCCAAAATGCAACTGCTCTTGCCTAATTTGCCTAGATTCAGTTTCTAATCCTTTGCTTTTGTTGTGACATTTTGTAGTAGATTACAGACCTGTTCACTGTTAGAAGCCCTTCCTGCTCTAGTTTACGTGTAATCCTTGCTCAAGTCACTGCTTAACTTTCTCACTGCAGTAAGCATTCAACTGCTTTAACATGCCCAAAGTAATTTTTCTAACACTTCTCTAGAATTTCACAGTTTTCTGCAGGAGCCTAAAAGATGTGTGGACACCTGTCCTGCACATATTATCCCAGTAATGATCTTGCTAATACCATAACACCACCTACCTGCTCTCTCGATGTTTCTTTGTAGGTTCAATGATCAGGTTGACCTTCTAAGCTACAGAAGCTTCTCAGCTGCAGAGAGGCTTTGCGTGAAGTCAGTTCATGATCCTTTCTAGATTGCTGCTTTCCTAGGTGGTCTACTATTACCTAGTCCCCTTTTGTAAGTAGGTCTGTTTTTTGACTTCATTTAATCAGGCTAAGTTCCACATATATGAGTCAACTCCATCATTGTTTATTGCATCCTACAGCTTTCAGATCAACCTACAAGTGAAGTGTTCACTTTCTTGATTACCCTTTTCTTTCAAACTCATTGGCTTATTTCACCAAACTTGGCAGAGCAGTGGGCATCTCAAAGATGTCAATTTTACGCTGACTTAGTGAAAAACACAGCGGGGGCTGTGAAACAGACAGAAATGGATGGTTCCATAGTGGGCAGACAAGTGAAATCATCTAGCCTTTACCCACTCTGTATGACTATGGTTGGATGGTCAGTCAATGTGCGGCTTATCATGAGGCATCAAGCTGTGTAGCTTCAGAAGAGCTGCTGTCTTCTGAAGCTTGCCCTTGCAGGGGTAGGAGAGGATATCTGTAGAAACTGGAAGTACTGTGGTGCTACTGAGAAAGGGGCTTTGATGCATGGAGGAGCTTGGGGAATCAGGGACACTGAGGTAATGCAATGGTTGTGATGGGCAAATGTGTAAGGACTTAAGACAGACAGACAAATATAGGTTTTGCTGGTTTAGGCTGCCATTACCTCCACTGAACTGATCTAATTCCATTTAGCCATTCTTACATTCACATATTAGATATGTCAGGAGTCTGGGCTACATATTTAGACTGAAATGTAATTGCTTGCGCTTTGGTTTCTTGTTGAATGTTGTTTATTTGTCAGAGTACTAAACACCCAAATCTATCTGAAAAAAACACCTACCTTTTTTGGAGTTAAACACATGACCGTACTATCATTGTTTTTCACAATGAAGAAATTCTAATAGGAGGTAGTTATATCTAGAAGCACTAACCAAATGTTTTAAAAGAGCAGAAGAAACCTAATGTTGCATTACTTTAGGTACCATATGACAAAACTGAGTAGAGTGCTGTTTGAGCCCTATTCTGTATTTTTGAAGATAAATCCTACAGGGTTAGGCAGCTAATGTGTTATTCATGTGATACTAGGGAGAGGTATAGATTTCTACTGATAGTTACATATGGCTGGCCAGAGCAGTAGTATCTAGTCTTCCTTGCTGTTGTTTACCATGGGGAAACATGACCAGGCTCACATTATGCTGTTGCTGGGCACTTTAGACCCCATGCTCTGCTGTATAGAAAGCTACCAGACTGTAAAATGCAAAAAGTGAATGGCAGTGAGAAGATACTAATTTTTTGTTGGATTTTTTGGTGACAGTGGTTCACATAACGACCATTTAATAATTTTGTCTTTGCATATTTGATATTTTTTATCAAAGTAATATTTTCTTTCTTAAAAATCCTCTAGCAGGAAAGTTTTTAACCGTGTGCATAAAGAAGAAACAGATGAAAATATTAGATGGTATTCAACTGCATTTTTCAGAAGTTGTTTTTAAAAAGTTCTGATTAGAATTAGAATTAGAAACCAGGCTAGATTACTTCACTTTTTCTGTGTTACTTTCTGTTGTTTTGTTTTTTTTTTTTTTTTAAGAATAGCTTCTAAATAATAATGCATTATGATATAAATATAGAAATTAACTCACGTTGCATGTCCTCTTTAAATGATTTACCCATTGAATTTGCTCCACCAAAGCTATCTGTTATAAATATTTTGCTGGTGTCCAGGCACTGTTCAAATAAACGTTCTAATAATGTCTCTCAAGTCTGACATAACAGGAGATTTGTTATGGTTATATAAAGGTGGGACTTGACAAGATTAAGATGCTGAGCTGCGGAGCATTTGACTGTGAAGCTCGCATGTTCAGTTTGAGTGTCAACACCTCCTGAGGACGGTGGTGTGGTAGATGTGACTTATTATGAAAATGAAGGGAATCGCTATAAAAGCAAGGCATTGGAGTATTTTATTTATTCTGAAGACTGCTTATATAACAGTATGAAAATTAGGTCAGTCCTACTCTCCCCAACCTTCTGTGATCTGCTAATATCCAAATGCTTTTAATTTCTACTCTCTTTTCCTTGATAGCTGTGAGGTCCCATGCAGATTTAATGTCCTCTGTAGAAATACCAGGAATATTTTTTTTAAAGGCCAGCATTGTATCATTTATGTCTATGTGGTGTCTAACAAGTCAGACTCTAATGTTTGTTAAAGTCTTGCATGACATTTTAGGCTGTTCTTACTACGCCTACTATTAGCAGTAATTTGTTGGAGAGTCAGTTTATATTTTTCTAGTTTATTAATCCAGCAACTTTAATGTTGTTTTTTGTACTGACCATTCAAAATAGGGCCACAAGAATCCTGTTTTGTCTTAAGAATTTCATGAAAACATTTCTTCTTCTGGTTCAGAGGGGTATCTCTTCGCCATGCAAGGAGATTGAATTAAAAGCTGTCAGACCTTAAAAAGGAGCTTTCACAGCTGACGTGATGGCAGTACACCTACATTACAAGAACCAAGACTGAATTTCTGATCTCTGGGGTATTTTTTTTGATGTTATTATTACATCGCCATGCCTATTGGCAAAACACAACTCGGGTGAACTGCAGAGCGGCTGCCAGCAGCTGCTTCTGCAGTCCAAATTGTTTCGATTTGTGAGTTTCAATTGTAAAGACTGCTGTCCAGTGACCTACTCTTGGCCTGCTCCAAGAGATCTTGTAGTCATATACAAAGCAAACACTATAAAAGGCACTTTTAAAAATGGGCAGTGAAATTTAATACATGCTATTCTGTGAATGCAAACTAATTCACTAAATTCATATTTGATTTCTTGTGAAATACTTTGCATTCAAGTGTGAACTCCATGCTGCAATTGGCATCTTCTGGAAATCCTGGTGAAGTGATAGAAAGTGCTTAAAACTGTTATTGAAAGTTGGTAGGAAGGCAGAAAGGAATTACAGGGAAGTATTATTCCAGATGTGTGAGCATCGTGGATTAATGTGTTGAGCATAAAGTTAAGTTTTTTTTTGTTTGTTTTTTTGTTTTGTTTTGTTTTTTATCAAATTTTTGACCAAAACATCAAAAACTTTGTACACAGGATAAATTATTAAAAAAAAAAAAAAAAGAAAAAGGAAAATATTCAGTGTTATTTTTGGAATTTTTTTTAAGCACTTTTTCTTCACTTTGATTAATTTGAATTATTTTTATTCTTGTGACTACAGATATGGTCAGCTAGGTTAGTTACATTAATCAAAGATAGTGACCAATGAATCAGGCAAGGTAGAATAAGAATTGTCACTGCCTCAGTAATAACTGAGCAAAGCATACTGTAAATGCAAAATACAGTTCAGATGAGTGTGCACGGGAGCATATCTTAGAGAGGCTGCAGGAGCTGGTTTCTGTAATTGTTTCTGTCTTTACAGTCGCTGCTGGAACACAGCTGTGTGTCCCCGTGTTTATCACACAAGGAATAGCTCTTCATGATTGTTATTGCCCATGCTTTGTAAGTTTTTAGGGTAAAATAAAAGGTTAAAGAGGTTCATATTCTAGTAATATTCAAAGTGGAGGTACAATAGCTTTATTTAAGAGTAAGTTATAATGTTTTTTTGAAGACAACAGTAATGCCCAATTTGGGTAGTTTGCTTTTGTTGTATCTCAGCAACATGTATTCAGGGAAACAGAAAATATGAACGTCTGTAGTTCTAAAATAGAAATCATTGTTAGAAAAGCATAATATAGGATATATGTATCATGTAATGGCAGAGGTACTGTGCCCATCATTGCTGCAGGGTAATGTTTATTAATTTAAATAAAACCAAAGCGTTTGAAAGCTATAAATTGCATAGTTTCTTTGTGAAATAAGTCTTTTTTTTCCTCTTGGCAGTCGGGCTTTGGTTGCTTTGAATATGGATGTTTAACTTTTGTCATTTTTGCGCTAGAGTAGCACAGAGATAAATGTCGTAGAACTGAAGTTACTGTGCACTTGCCAGTCCGAGATGTTTTTTTTCCTAATATGTATTCTGTTGTATATACTGGCCAGCCGCATGTGCGTGTGCTTGATGGATTCCTCTCTTTGTGTTTCCATAGATTCTCTGAAGATAAATTCTTTGCTGCATATAATTGTAATATTCAGAACATATTCTTTCAGTGACCCCAAATGTTAGATTTTTTTTTTCATGCTTGTAGTGTTGCTGCCAGTTTAAGGAATGTCTAAGCTTAAGGACACAAATACATTAAAAATGTGCTCTCAGAATTCTGATTTTGCCCTTCACTGTTTAAAGTATTCATAAACTTCATAAAGTTTCTCAATACAGTGAATAAACAAAAGCATGACTATTAGTTCTGTTTGAATTAGGCTGCAGTGGGTACATATAGAGTACTAAATCACTGTTTCAAGGATGGTTATAGAAAATGATTTGTCAGTTGTATTGACTGATGCTCTGATGAAAGGAAAATTGTTTTGACTACAGTGCAAATGTTTTCTTGGTCTCCTGTATTTTGTAGTTTAAAGTTAGACATAAGAAATTTTGTTAATATTGAAAATATTTGTGTTGCGTACATCAATTTTGTTGAATTAAAATAAAGATTTAATATGCAGAAGATAATGTTAAATAGTTAATTAGCATATTTATATAGAAGAAGCACAATAACATTTTTTTTGCATACTTGCTGAGATGGTTTTGGAACTCAAGGAGTTACAGGAAAAAAAAGCAACTCTTAAGAAATTCTACTATAGTTATAAAGGGTAGACCAGCAAGGAGATTAATCACATTTTGACTCAATTTCCGTGCAATTGCATGCAAGTTCCAGATACATTGTGAGAACAATCAGATGACAGTGAACTAGTTAATATTTACAGAATTATATTCTTGGATACAGAACTGTTGTTCTTTTGTTGGTCTGGAAAATGAAATTCCATTTTTTCTTTCTAAATATATGTTTGTTCCCCATGCTCTCTGAATTTTATATTTAGTCTAATACACATGACATGGATGCTAAGTTTACCTAAAACAAGTATCAATCTTGCCAGCCTTGACAAGGTTAGGGGAATTGTTCTGACCTTTTGCAGTGTCATTTAAAATGGAATAGATCTCAATCTGTGGTTCTGCAGATGCCACAGATGAAGACAAACTTTGTAATAAGAATAGTTTTGATTCCATTTTATGCTTCACCATCTTATGCTGGAAGTAGATCACTGTTCTAACAGGAATATTTTATATTTAAAATTCATGCATGTTGTTTTTAAGATTTTGTTAGATTTTAATTTCTCTGGTAGTGCATGTCTATTTATCATAGATACAGCACGAAAACAATTAATTCATAATGGATAAATCAGCGTAGAATTCCCAGATAGCATAAATTCTATGTTAGTTACACAATTGCGGGGAAGAAGTTCTGCTACACTGTGAGTATCTGAGGATATAATTACAGTTAAAGTTCATTAACTTGTTAAGACATGTATTTTGAAAATGAAAAGCAAATTGGATCAAACATGATGTCATTACTAAACATTAATGAAATATTTTAATGTAATTTTAAGGAGGTTGGTTTAAATATTCATGTGTGTGGGTTTGGGTTTTTTGGTGGGGGTTTCTTGGTGTTGTGGTTTGGATTTTTTTTCTGAATTGTCATTATTTCCAGATGTGATCCATTTGCTGTCATGTTCCTACTTTCACTGTCAGGTTTGAACGCATCTGAAAATGAAAACTGAACAAAACTCATAAATTTCCTTGACTTTGTGCTGAAGATTTTGCATGGTATTATTAAACAAGCACAAGTAAACTCTAGTTTACTGCAAGATTTTCAAGGTCTTCTTTCTTCATATACTGAGAATACTTTAAGATTGATATGGAAGTAAATCTCTTTATTATAGAATTGTTTTGATAAGCATGAAGCAGATTCCTTAAATAGAAAACTAAGTGGAAGCTGTGTGGAAAAGCAGAAGCGCAAGGTGTGCCCAAATGTACCCCAGTCCTTTACGGTTCCAGTAGGGTCCGAATCAATGGTTGAACTGTATGTGTGCTGGAAACATTTTGTCCGGGGAACCAGGCTAAATCTTGTCTGAAATAAAAAGCTTTCTGCACATAGTGAAGGCGTATAGGGGCCTTGGAACCAGTTTCTTCAATCTACTTAATGACTTCTGTTATGCTTCATAATTGTTAATGGAGACATAGCCAAGAATATAATCTCCTGAGGGTGATGACGACTTCCTTGGATCACCCATTGCAAGGCTTCCTCCTTAGCATTCCACAATTTCCCCACTTCTTTCTTGTATAAGTGCTAGTACATTTTGTAAAACTTGCTACTATCAGAGTTAAATAGAGGTTGTTTTTTTTAATTGTAAGCTTCAATTTCTTGCACACTGTGCAAACCTGTTGGTAGACATGGTATTGCCTTGACTTTGGCTAAAAAAAGAAAATGGATTGTTAGTAGCAGAGGGTACTTGTGAAGCCAGAGGATTTGATTTTGAAAGCTGTTGCGTACACATGTATTACCAGGAAGGATGTACAGCATCTTAACATTTATTTCATTGTTCACTGATATCAGTAATGTGATAAACTCACCAAATGGGTTTGTGTGCAGAATTATGAAAACAACACTTTAGATCTATTTAATTTTGCCTAAATTTGTGAAAGAAGAGTATACACTGACTACAGCTGTTGGTTATTTTTCAGGATAATTATAGGTCTAAGTTAAGATTCCTTGAGTGCTGAGATTACTTGCAGATCTAAACAAATAAAGACATCTTTACAAAATGGATTTTGGAAGTCTGTGACATGAAAGGCACTCTTTAACACTGGATTGACTCTTCCAAGACTCGTTTTGAACTCTTGTAACTACACTCAATCAAGTAACGTCTGCTTTGAGTGCCAATGCATAGGGTTTCCTGTAGAAATAAAAATGTCTCGATTAAAATGTCACTGTTCAGTTGTTTTATTCCTGTTGCACTTTCTGTCTGGGTTAGGCCATATTTCTCTCTCACATGGCACGAGAAGACTGGACATTGGTCATTTGTGTAGTAGCTTTTGTGCCACCTGAAGTACCAAGATGGGCTTGGACCTGAAGCCCCCTAGATAGGCTGTTCTCTTCTGTGTCTGAAGAGTGGAAAAGATAATGGCAAGGAATACGCAGCCACTGCCACAGCAATTTGTCTTTCCAGTGTACTTTTTCCAGTGCTGTTTAGATACAGGCAGGGAGTAGGTTTGCAGACTTGGTGGATATTTGGCTATACCTCTTTGCTCTAAAATGACATCTTGTCCAGCGACTCTGTTACTTCTCATCTTAGTACCTCAGACAGAGCAGAGGAGGATGATGCGTGCTGGAGCAGTCATCAGTGCTGCTGTCCAGTCATCCTGCTTCCTTGTCCCAGGGAAATGCGATAGGGGACATACTGACCATTCTGGTAGTAGGCTCAGCATCTGTGTGTTAGTCCATACTCATGGTGAGGAAGTGGCTTTAAGTATATGTCATGCAAGCTCTAGGGAAGAATAAACTTCTGACAGTATAGAATCACCATGGTGATTCCTTAGTGCCCCTTCCCCATCCTGAAGAGAGAAGTAGTTTTGTGATTATTCTAGATTGCCCCCTTTCTGCTTTGCACAAGCCAGGGGGCCGTAATGCCTGCCTTCAGCATGTGAGTGACCGATGTTCTGCAAATCAGCATCATCACACGCAAACGAAATGGACTGATGTTGATGATAAGTTTTGCTCTCTGATTACTGGTTCTATAGTAAAAGACTATTTATAGCCAGCTAATTTTCACCAAAAATTTCATTTATTGCGAAAATATTTCACCATTTAGATATAATGGTCCCTTTTATTTGCTCAGGATTTAAAATACGCAAAGGTAGAGAAGAAAGTGCCTTGCATTGCTAACTCTGAATTTACCTTACATTCATGTGTGGTGTGCCTTTAATATAATATTGCTCTATTCAGCACACGAATTGCGTGACACAGATGCCTCTCTGGTTATAGAGGAGTTCAGGGTTTTTCATATCCTCATTTGTTTAGTTGTTTGGGTTTTTTTTGTTTCAGAAGCTGGATAAGCTTTTTTATTTGAGAAGCAGGGTGTTTAAATGTTTCTGTCTGAAACTGTGTATCTTTCTAAAAGCAGTTCTGTATAGTAGATGGTAAGAAGTATTATGCTAGTAGCCCTCTTACAGTATTTGAATTTCAGAATAGAATAGTAGCCATACATGCGATGACCACATGGATTGTGGATCTTGAGGGTTATATATGTTTGGTATCTGAAAAAGCTTTGTTTTTTTTTTTCATAAAGGTGTCTTTTGTTGTTGGGAGATAGAGCTGGTGAACTTCTATTAAATAAAAAAGCTTTTTCAGAAGCTCACATAGATTTCGTGCACTTAAATAATGTTTTAACACTAGAGTTGAACATTAAGGAGCAATATATTTTAAATACATGAATAGCCTTCCAATATGCAGAATCACCCATTTTGTTTCTCTTGCTAGTATTCCTTTTGATTACAGATGGTCTGTGTGATAGTTGCTATAGAAACCAGACCATTTTACTTCAGTGTCTCCCTGTTGCTATGGTGTGCAGAGAGCTGCTATGTGTTAAGTGTCATTTAGATTTTTTGCGATACTCCATGTAATAGTTAACTTGCAATCAATATTCTCTAATGGCGGATAGAGTAATGTGACACACTAATTAATGCTTTCTACCACCAACTGTTGGCTACAACAGGCAGAAAGTAGTTGCAAAGTTAGTTTAGTGAATTCTGCAGACACAGGTTTCTTCAAATGCTTCATGTTAGAACAAAATAACTGTGTTAACTCACTGTTAGGCAGGATTGTTTTTCTTGCTGTAGCACACTCCCTAACTGAGGACGAGTGTATGCAAGGCACCCATAGCCTCTGAAGGGCAGGGACTTCATGTCTCCAGGGAGGCCCTCGTGAAGACACTATGCCAGCCAGAGAGGGTGGTTTTGCAATGCGCAGTTGCTAGTTGCAGCTGTAGCAGTTCCTGAAGGCAGCAGCCACTGGGACTGCTGAGTGTGAATAACCTGGAGCATGGCGTCCTGGCCTCCAGCCTTCATCCTTCTACCAGCCTGACACAAAACCACTCTGGGGTAGTGTGTAACACTAGTAACACTTCTGTGCTGCAATTTTCCTTGCTGGATTTGGAACCTAGAAAAAAAGAATAAAAAAAATCAGAATTCAAAAATTAAATTATCAAGAAATACTCTAAGGATGGCATGAACCAAGCCTTGGTGAAGAAAGTGATCTTGTCATTATTCTGAGATGAAGGTTGGATTATTTTTCTTGCAAAACAGTTGTATCCAGAACAAAAGCCTCATCTGAAGCAGGTTAGCGAGGATATCAACATCCCATGGCAAATGTTCACCGATTAGTTGCCTGCTACCTGACTTAGTTTAGTAGTATCTTATACTTGATTTATTTTGATCGCACCTAACAATAGAGATGCCCATGCAGCATAAAAATAACAAAGCTTGCCCTGCATCTAAGGCTTCAGGAGGTGTCTGTGCCGCAGGAGCCTGGTGGCTCTTTGCCTCCCTTCTTGGATTATCTAGCCCCTCAGGGGTTTTGTGCTGGGGGGCAAGAACCAGGTTGTGCCATTGTGGTGGGCTGTCACAGCACCTTGGTCGCACCAGCAACGCATTCCATGCAAGTAAAGCCAGTTTCATGGGGATTTTGTTTGTTCCCAAGTTTTGCCACCCAAGAGAGGTTCCAAAATCCTCGTTCCACTTTCCCTGCACTGTTTCAGAAATAAATAGCGCAGTGTTTAGATGATTGTAGTTATGTCCTGAAGCTTTGTCAAACACTTGCTCTGCAGATCTGTCTCTAAGATGGGAAAATTGCTGTCAGGGTGCATCTGTATATGGCTTTGGTAGAGTTGCTTCAAGGAAGAGACTTTGAGTCATAAAGCAGAACTCATTTTGAGGCAGGAAATTTAATGGTAGTGCCTTTTCAGATGTGAAATGCTCTATAATATTATTTAACTGCCACTAAAGAGGAATAAAGAGAAATTCTCTGTTCTGTTAAGAGGATCCTGGGGTAATTATGTGTGCTCTTTGGAAATGCAAGATTAACCTTTGCAAGCATCTGGTTCCCTCTGCCGTTTTATGTATTACGCACTATTTATATGTTAGTGTAACTCCATTGATTGTTGTTTAGTGTTCAGAGTTTAGCTTGGCATAAGTTAAATGAAAATTCTTCTTTGGCCTAGCTAATTGCCTCGCACATCACACTTCATCTTGTTTTAAATTTTTTCAAGACATTTGCATAATAAATATATGGAGTTAAATGTGATGAATTGGATTTCTTCTCAATGTGATTTGCAGTGCTGAAGTGGAATAGCACATATGCCTGTTACCTACCATCTGAGCAGCTGAATCAGGAGATAGTCATGGCATTTGCACTTTCCACTTTTTTTTTCTTGTCACTTTTCGTTCTGTTTGTTCTTGCGAGTGATCTTAAAATGAAACCTCTGGTTTGGGTCTCATGGCTTTGTTTAGAAAAAAAATACCATTTTTGCACCTTGAAGAAACATTTGATCACGTAGTTGTGAGTGCAAAGAATAATTCTTGATTCTTTGAGGGAGAGATAGGCTTATCATGTAGGAACTGGCTTCTAAAACACACACTTTCCAACACGTGTACAAATGGAACTTGCAGGGTTTGTATTTCACATACATACTTTACAGTGAGAGCAGAAACCTTCTGTCACAGTCTGTAAGGATTATGGGTTTGGGTCCCCTCACATTCTAATAATGTCGATTTTCACAGTTGTAATGCTTCATCAATATTTAGAAAGGAGAGGATAAATGCCGTTAGAGCCAATACTGTATGGCAGACCCTCTAACAGTAAAGTAGATGCACATTTCAGCATAATTCTTCATATTGAAGTCTTGCTTAAATAGTCTGCTTAAGTGAAAATTAAATCACCGAAGACACTACAGAGCTGAGAAAAGCTGTCTGAAGCTGCTGTTCCTGTAATAGTCAAAATTAAAATGGAGGGTAGAATGTTTTTGCTCTGATTCATTTGTTCTTTTTGTTGTTAGTGTTGTGTGTGAGCTAATGAAAATGGAAGATCATTAATCTAGAGAGCTGCGCCTACTCAGTCAAGATGCATTGAGAATCTGACATCTGGAAATATCAGGATATATTAATTTTTTCATTTTAAGTTGTTACATTTTAAAGGACACTTAAGACTACTGTGCTGTGTTTATGGTTTGGCTGTTTACAAAATCAATCGTTGTCTTCAAATGTTTGCCCATGTGGATGGCATTGAAAGTAGGTATGCATGACCACATAGACACAGAATCTGTTTTTCTTTCATGTGTGGGACTATGCTCTGTATTTTGGTCCTTTCAAACAAAAGGCTGGCTGTAAAGGTTAGAGCATAGCAGTCTTGGTTTTCTTTTTTTCTATTTTTTTTTTTAAAGGAAGGAGATTTAAATTAGGCCATGCTTATCGTGTGTCATAAAAATGTAACTCAGAGAGAGATCTTAAAAAGTCAAGGTTTTATTTTGCAACTCCTGACTGACTTCTTTCTTCGTATCGCTGTTATCTAAGGAAAATAGAAAATCATAGTAACCAATCGAAGTCAGATTTTATTACGAAGTAATGTCTGATGTGTCCTTGAGCAAGAAACGTTATTTGCACCATGTTGGCATAAATAAGTTTCAGTTATTGATTGGAATGTATGTTATTGTTATGTCAGGCATGTCTTGCTAATTTTGAGTATAGTTTTAGTTTTTGTAGTTATTTAGCAACTGGATAATCTTTAATTACAGATGAAGTATTTGTCATTTATTTCTTATTGGTTAAGACTACAATAAGTGCTGTTTTGGCTCTTAAGTGACTTGTTTATAGACGTTTTCACAAAAAATTCATTAAAATTTTTGTTGAAAGCATAGTCAGTATAGTTTATGTACAAGACTACTTTTTACAGAGATTTCTTTTATACTCAATAGGAGACTGCTTCATTTCTAGCTTTCTGACTGTCTTAATCCCTCTTTAGCAAAAGTGAGGCATTCCTGGCTTCTTTAGTTGTGATGAGCTGTACTTGCTTGTAAAAACCCTGAGAGTATTGCCCGGAAGTTGGAGTAGGACTGCAAGATGTCACTATAGGGGAAGAAGAGGAGCAATAGCTTGTTGGTGCTGTTTCTGGGGGAATTGTCTAGTATCTGGTTGCATGACAGAATGGAAATAGCCATTTATTTTTTCTTTTATTTTTTCCTAAAAAAAGAGCAAAATCACAAAATCATGCCTGTGTCATTTGTGGGGTTTAGGTCAGTTTTTACTGACAAATATTGCTGCTGCTACACATATGCAGGGATCTTCTTTTTAAGATACACTTGGTACTTGATGTGGTAGTGATTTATGTTTAACTGTAGAGGTGGGTTCCTTTTACATTTGTTTCAGTAGAAAACCAGACATGGCAAGCTTACTGTGATATTTGTATTTCTAGAAGTGAAATTTCTCAGCTGAAGACTTCAAAGTGGAATGAGGCTGCTCCTGAAATTACATGTTTATTGCTTCATTGCTGAAAATGGTTGTAGATCTAAATCCATAATTTTTTTTCTGAGCATGGAGTTGACTTTCATGCCACAGCATGCTGGGAATATTAACTTAACAGCCTTTCTATTGGTTTATCGGCTCACATGTTTTACCTATTGATGGTGATAGAGTTAGGAATGATTTTACTAATACCTATCTTCTGTCATCGCATGTTGTTTGTTTTCCCTTTTATGATTTTTCTAAAAATGACATTGTTATCTCTTTGTAACGCGTGCTTTGCTCTGTTTGAGTTCTTTGGAATACTTCACACAATTGAGAACAATGAAAATTATCAGGTATTACAAATAATACCTAAGCACACATTGTAGATGCTGAAAAGCAGACAAAATTAAGCTAGGATTATATATCTATATGTATTTATCTTTTTAAGGAAAGATTATGGAAAAATAGAAGTATAACCTAAAAAAAAAAATAAATAAAAAAAAAAATGCAAAATATCCTTACTTGTTTTCTTCCAGAATTCAGGAGCCACTTTGGGCTAACTTTAAGATCCCTACTATTGCTCAGTTTTTACAATTTTTTGTCTAAGGCACAGCACTCAGAACAAACCAAACTTGCAGGAAACAAACTTGTATCATCATATTTTAACAAAAATCATGAGTATACTATTGAGATTCCTGGTGAAAATTAAATCTACACAATTTGCTGGAGCACAATATAAGTCAAACAGTAAGGCCATAAACGTGTTTGATAACTAATTTCTTCATCCCAGAGAAAACTGCCTCTTCCTTTATTTGGTGCCAAAACCATTCTGTGCCTATTGTGCTTGTGGCTGCAGCTGTATAAAATGATTTCCTATATCGTGAATATGGTTAATTGCTGCAGCTATTATTTCCCTTGGTGGGAAAAAAAGCCCCATGCCATCTGAAGGAGAAAGGAGAAAAGGGAAAAAATGCTTCAGGATTGGAACTGTAATTGCCAGCTTGTTCTCTCTATTCTTTAATCAAGGTAGTTGGGTACTAAAAAGATAAGCCTGTCAGTGAGTTTGAAAGGTGCTGTGGTGCCGCGGCGCCGGAAGGTTGCTGTC
The DNA here is from genome assembly GCA_026283785.1 of Coracopsis vasa. Classification (NCBI taxonomy): domain Eukaryota; kingdom Metazoa; phylum Chordata; class Aves; order Psittaciformes; family Psittacidae; genus Coracopsis; species Coracopsis vasa. The sequence continues at coordinate 18,240 of JANHGB010028338.1, read as the reverse complement.
CTGATGATGAATGCAATGCCAGCACCGTGACATCTGTGAACAGTGTAAAAGATACCCATCTCCATGAGTCATTGATGGCGAGGAATGTTCTTGGTTATTCTGAGATGCAGGACTGTGATGAAAAATGTCTTGTCTTTTTCATGGTAATGTCTGATGTCTCAAAAATAAGCTCACTAACTTCTTCAGTACTGGTGGCACATTATGGACAAGCTGGAGAGCCTGCCTAAGCATAAGATGTACAGACTTTCCTGTGTCTTTGACCATGAACAAAGAGAATATGGGGTAAATCCTTCTGAATAATTTCATTCAGTGAATGAGACCAAGGTGGTAGCTTGCCAGGACTAAGCGTTTGGTGCATGACAGTGGTGTTTAGCCTGTTACCAGGTGTTAAGACTTAGTATACCTGATGCTACACAGAAACACATCTGCAATCAATCTACATCCAGCAGCACTCTTTGTTAATATAATTATTCCCTCTATCATAACTAAAGCAATATACAGATGTGGTCTAAATCAACTATTTTGTAGGTGAGGTAAACTGCTTTGAATCCTCTGTGGAAAAACAGTGAGGGTATAAGGATGGGCATGGAAAGTTATTTTTGATAATAGTCCTATTTTGCTTTTAGTCCTATTTCCAAAATATATTAAGTATTGCATGCAGTTAAGCGATACCTAACTTTTGCCCTCTCTGGTATTTGAAGGAAATCCTGGCAAGACTAACAATGACAATCATCTATTTTGTAAGAGGAGAAGTCCTAAAAAGTGAGACTTATTTAACTGCTTGTTGTGACCTGGTAAAACAGTGATCAAAGGAGCAGAAATACTGTCTTGCTTTTTAAAAGAACTATAGCATACATTTATGGAAGAGATTATCCTCAAGTAACGATAGACACTCCTGAATTAGCAGCAGTTAAGAATTTTATGCATTGTGAAGAGTAGGTGAGAGACTGGAGGGGATACAGGAACATCTTTTTGCATAAAGATTTGTTCTCTTTTGACTTTCATAAAGCTGAGATTGAAACACCAGCTCTGTGTTCCCAGCAGTCATGTATACCCTAGTAGTGTGAAAGGGTATGCTGGCCTCTCTTAACGATTCATGACCAAACTCAGAGGTGGTGTTGAATAGGTTGATATTAGACATTCTTAGGCGACCCTTAGCCTTCTTCCAGGAATAATTTGAAGTGAGGTAAACTGGGTCATCTGCAGCAGGAGCAGATCCGAGTTCTAGAGCTCTTCCTGCAGACTTCAACAGGGGCAAAGCAGTGCCTGAGACTGTGCTGGGGGATGTCTCACATCCCCAGCAATCCTGTCCCCCCAGCAGCCACTTTCCATCCAGGGAAGCTGCTGGAGGGTGCAGGACGGGCCCTCTGTTCATCTGTGCGTGATGCTGATGCCGATTCCCGGCCTTACCCTGGGGAGGAGGCAGTGGGCAGTGGGAAAGCATTGGGCTGGCTGCCAGCAGGCCGCTGCAGGATATTAATCTGCATTATAAATTACTAAAGTTGGTGAAAGGGAGTTTAAGTTCTGGCTTTGAAACAATGTTTTTGTTTTCAGGGCTGACCTTGGGGAGAAAAAAAAAAAGTAGTTTAAGAATACAGAAACCAAACATTTCAATAAAGATCAAATGAAAGGTTTGGGTTCTTAATATTGTATTTCTTGAACTGTTCATGTCCATGTAACAATCTTTTTCTTTTCACTGGAACCCAATTTACTTTCTTAATCTGTAACGGTCCAAAATTATTTTCTTGCAGGATATCTTTTGACTTCTGTTATCTTTTAGTTATTTGCTCTCGTTCCTTCTCCGGATGAAATTGCTGGTTTTCTGTTATTTTAGTAATCATTTCATGTCTAGTGTTGTTATTGTTGCAGGATTTAAACTGGCATCTACAGGGGAATATAGAGGTTTTCGCAGGACATAGCACTATAGTTTTTTTTCTATATCATACTTCTATTTGCAGCTAGTAATACTTTTTCACTTAATTAGTCTCTAGGAAAAAAATTTATAGCTGTGACATGCTGCATTTCACAATAGCGTGCTGTACTCTTTATCATATGGATGTTATGTAGCTATGAAACCTGCAGTCCCTGTTCTGCTACTTACTTCAGTCAGTTTGAATTTCTGATCGCTCTGTTATCAAAACAATGTGTAATCCAGAGACGCCAAGAGTAGTCAGACTTAAGTTATCATGTATGCAGTCTGTCTCAGGGGGCAAGGGCTTCCTGACACCACATCAGGTTTCAAGTGAAGCAGGACTGTAAGGTTTAAAATGGTTTTATTTCCAGTGGAATACTTTGGTGCCATCTGAATTCTTCCAGGCAAGAAGTAGTTGGAGGAAGTAGAAATTTCATTACTTAATACCCCAGGGATGTCTTATTCGAGTACACGAGACGTACCATCTGGAAATTCTTGTTCATTCACATGCTGCAGCCTTTTTTGGACACTGAAGTGATCCAAGGTGCTTGGTTTGAGTTGCTTTGGATGTGCCCAAAATAAAATGGGGAGAAATATTTTGAAGTCTTTATTTAAAATAAATAAATAATAGGAAAAAAAAAATCTGTTTCTATCTGAGTTGCCCAGGTTACTGTGCTCCTCTGTGAAGCCAGACTTCACTGCTATGTACTGCTATGCACCCAGCACTGCTTCTTTCCTTCTCCTCTGCACCCAGTTGTCCCTTAAAATTCCTCATAGGTCACCAGCAGCAGGGTATCCTTCTCTCTCCCTCTCTTTTTTTTCTGTTCCCCCAGTCATTATCCACCAGAGGCTCCAGTGGGGTCCATGGGGATTGTGGGAACATTGCCAACCCCAGACAAGCATACTCAGCACAGCCATTGTGGCATTTTCACGACGTCCATGTAGCTCTCTTGGTTTTTGCTGTGTACGTTTGATATGATGCAAGCTTGGGGCCTACTGGTTCTGGGTTTTCTTTGGAAAATGCAGATTTGAGAAGAGTCTTTGATTTGGCAGAGTCTGATGTGTGGCAGAGATGTACCTGTCTCTCTTCACCTCCTACCCCACAGCCCTGGCCTTGGAGCTTACAGGCTCCTGGGCTTTTGTGTTCTTTGGGTATGGTGGCTGCTCGTGGAGCCAGGGGTTGGTAAACTGTCACCCCCAGGGAGACCGCAAAGCCCAGAGGGTGTCACAAAACTGGTAGTAGCATGTGGTTTGTATCACTTAGCACTGTGAAATGGAGACATCCTTTTTGGGTCTTGGGTCAGGTTGGAGAAGAATGTTTTAAATGACTTTAATGAAATTTAATGAAATTTTACTAATAAAGATTTATTTTGCTCTTTTAAAAATCTATTCAGTTCTATTCAGCCTTAATTTCTAAGGCTTTTTGTCTAGAAATTGAGGGCCTTTGTGACTTTTGTGTAATGGAGGTGGTGTTTATCCCTCAGTGTTTCCTGCAGAAGCTACAGTTTCTTTTTACTTGGCTGCTTTTTTGTCTCTGTTTTTGCATAAATATGCAAATCTGTAGGAAATTAATATTTAGTGAGATTTTCCCCTCAGTCAAATACTATCAGAACTCGCAAATACTATCAGAACTACACAAAGGGAGAAATAAGTTTTATTTTATCAGAGAGCCAGTCTACAGGGCTATTATTTGCTTACTTCTGTTTGGTTGGAAATAGTGAAATATTACCCATCACCTGCAGAATATCCACTTCATAGTGCACCAACTGCTTTTACCATACTAAGTTCTGTTTATTTTCCTAGAAAAAGTTTGTTTCAGATAAGATGGGGGATATATATATATATATATATATGTTTTGGTTTTTGTTTATTTGTTTTGTTTTATAAGAAAGAACTATCAGGGAATTTCACCGAGTTCTCTGACCCTCTTAAGAAATGTGTTTTGTGTTGCATTTGAACTTCTCCGTTCCTTATGTTGTGGTTTGCCTGTCAATAAGAGCCCAATTCAGTAGAAATATGTTAGATAGCTGTTTTCCAAAAGTGCAAGAAGTTGGGTAACCATGGAGGGAATACTTGAAGGCGGCTTTGGAAGATACCAAAACTACTGTAAAAGGAAAGTTTTGTTATGTTTTTTGTTTGTTTGTTTGTTTTTCTTTAATGTTGTAATTTATGCTTACTTTATCATAGCAGCACATTCTTAAAATTTTCCAGCATTGTTTTAATAGCTATCAAAGCTTGACAAAACAATTGTAAAGCGTCTTGTAATAACCTTTTAAATACGTTTCTTCTTCAGTTACTAATAAGGAAAGATTTAGAAACAGACTTCAATAAAAATTAAGCTGGTTAAGCCCTTGCTTATTATTTAAAATGCATAAGTAGTAGAGCATTACTTTGCCATTGTTTTCTAAATGCTGAGCATTATGTAGTATAAGGAATGGAGATTGTGAGTTCTTTCTATAAGCAGTAAGATCATTGCAACTTAAATTTGGGAAAAATTCTGTGGAATTTTACATATTTAGTGTTTGTAGAATCACAGAATGGTGGAGGTATGAAGGCACCACTGGGGATTGAGTCCAACCCCCTGCTCACTGCAGGCTCAGCTAGAGCTGGTTGCTCAGGGCCGTGTCCAGTAGGGTTTTTGAGTATCTCCAAGCATGGAGACTGCATGGACTGTCTGGTCAACCTGTTACAGTGCTTGACCACCCTCGCTATGAGAAACAGTTTCCTTATATTTAATTGGAATTGTCTGTATTTCAGTTTGTGCCCATTGCCTCTTGTCTTACCATTGGGAATTGTGAGTAGTCTGGCTCTTTATGACTTCCTTTTGGGTATTTATAGATATGGATAAGATCTCTCCAAACCTCCTGTTCTCCAGGCTGAACGTGACCAGCTTTATGTCTCTCCTTTCATGCCAGATGCTCCAATGTCTTCACCACCTTCATGGCCCTTGGCCAGACTCACTCCAGTGTGTCCATGTCTGTCTTGATGATGCTGTGTTTCTCTGGGAAAGAGGATTTTCCATGGCGAATAAGATTTTCAAAATTATATCCAGTTGAAAATGTGTGGTGAGCTTTCCCCCCACTTACAGGTGCTATGGATGAGTGGTTTGGAGCCCTTCTGAGAGCCAGGGACTCAGTCTGAGCCCTCACTGTGAACATCATTGTAAGCTGCTTCCAAGTGACTTGTCAGCAGACTTCTGCTCTTTGGGGGCTGAAAATCAAAGGTAGCCAGCTGTGAGAGTACCTTTCTCTCTTGTGTGCTCCAGGAACTGCACTGCTCAGATGTGCCTAGCAGGTGGCTTTTCTTTTGTTCTTCCATCTCCATTCCTTACTTCCCATCCTTTGGCCAAAAAGTTTTAGCAGTGCTGGTTAATAGCTTAGTTTGAGATGGGGTCAAGGTAGGACTCAAACTCTGTTGGTTCTGGCTATTTATTTTAACCTCTCCTGTGACACAGCAGCTCATAGATTTTATAACTTCATCACTGTGATCAGCAGTTTACTGGCATGTTAAATGACACACATCTAGGAATGGAGTGGATACTACTGGGCAAAAATACATTCCACATCTACTGCGTGTAGCTGGTAACTTTCCAAACGCTTAGTGCACATTGCTTTGGAATGACTTGTTCTCAGTCTGGTTTATTCTGTTTTCTTTCCTCTTCATTCTGAGTGGGACGTTTTTTGTTGACTTTCACTTAAAAGAAAATGCAAACTAAATAGTGTTGATACTCAGTATTAGCTTTCCCCACTTTACCGTAAAGACTGTGATCAAATCTGTCAAGCATTTAGTACCTGCAGTGGTTGGCTCGCCTTTGATGCTCTCACTCCTTCTCTTCAGTCTCCCTCTCTTGACAATGTGATGCTGTAGCTGCAGTGGCTTTTAAAGAGCTTGAGCTGGGTATGACAAGAGCTTACCATTAGCACACCCACTCAATGCAGTAAGTTTATAGTTTTCTGACTGGGTAAGCTGTTTAGCCAAGTCAGAAGCCCTTGGCCATGGAGTTCACCATGCTTCTGCTCGGAGCTAGCCAGGTTTGTCCGATGCAACATGAGAAAACAAGCCAGGATCCTGCTTTCCTTGTGTACTCTTTGGGTACTTCATGTTCCTGGTCCGTAATTTTAATTTTTTTTTTTGGAAGAGATGCTAATAATGACAGTAGATTTTTATTAAGTGATGGCTCAGTAGTTCTATGGAGACTGTGGGACAAGAAAACTCTTCCCATCTCCTTCCTTCAACGTGTGTCAGTGGGGTTTGCTCTGCAGTTTTATCTGCAGAGTTTGTGGATCAGCTAATGTGTAGTCTATTTCATGTCACTATTACCTTCATTGCAGGTACCACTAATTCCAGTACATTGGGTTGTGTAAGTGTAGACAGCTTGGAATTTAACTTGAAGCGTTACTCAATAAGCAGCTGTGCTGAAATAAAGATTAAAAATAAGAATTAGCAAGAAGTGTTGCGGAGAAGGAAGTACTACAAGAAAAGGTTAAAAGACTGGCTGTCTTTCTAAAGTATTTGCTGAAATTCAACCATATGGAGAATTTTACTGTGCTGATTTGAACTGAAGAAAAGCAGCTTTTATGTCAAGAAACATAAGGAATACTGTGTCCTCTTGTAGTCAAAAGATAGCATTACTGTGTGTGGTGTCAAGTCAGAAGATAATGTATGTGTTCATAGGTATTCTTTTCTAAACTTAGAATCTGTATTCAGTACTATTGTTATCCAATGCAGTAATTTCTCCATGCGATTTCAGGAACATTTGCTAAAAATACTCAGTATTTTAATAATTTTAATAGATGGATCAAACAGTTCAATGTCTACAGATAACGTCATAAAATAAGTTTCTGATTACTGACTTTTATTATTTTATGCTTTTTTGTTTTCTGTGGCACTCTTAGTAAGCCCTTTTATAATCAAAAAGAAAGATGCAAAGTCAGGTTTCAAATTATTGTTACTGATAATTGTTCTTTGGCCAACTTTGCCACCTAGCGGCTATAATTAAACAGAACAGTTCATTTTATTGATATTTTTTCTTTCCCGCTGATGTAAAACAGTAGTGCTGTGATTTGTTTTGGGTTTTTTTTTGTTGTTGTTGTTTTTTTTTTTTTTACCTTGCATTGAATATTCTGTTTTCTGCATTTGCATAATTTTAAGCTGCAACTGAAACCACTCAGAATATGCTTATTAAAATAATTACTTTATATTCTCATGTTGTTTAAAAGTTTAATAAATAAGTGACTGCAAGTATAAGAGAGCTTATTGCTAGACTTTTTGGATTTTTTTTAGAAAGTAGGCTTCTCATAATAGAAGCAAAAGAAAAACTCTAAGCCCTGTCAAAATCTCTCATGAACAGATGTCATTTCAGACCTCTGCTTGTATGTGCTACAGATTTCTTCCTCTAGTTTCATTGTTGCGTATGTAAAATAAATCATCCTTCTTCAGATATTGACCCTGCAACGCAGAGAAAGGAAAACCCTGCATCTGCACTGCTTTTTGCTTCTAGAGTGTTTTATAGGCACCTTTTCAGACTTCTGAGTCCATAGTAGGAATAATAAAAGCTGTGTAAGTATTGTTTTCTCCCCTTCCACTTGCTCTTAGTTCAGATGCAGAACCAGATCAAGAAGAAAGATAAATGGGTTACATTATTTCAATCTCTTTAGGTTCCAAAGGAAAAAATCATAGCTGTTCTCTGAGCAGCAGAGCTGAAGAAGCTACATTTCCTGTTCTTATATGTCCGGTTTTTCTTTTGTATATCCCAGTGACAGTCATTCTTTCTGGACAAGTGACAGGATGTGTTGTGACTGATTCAAAGTTATTTACGTGGTGATTTCCCACACATGTAGGCACAGTATAGTATATACTGTATAGTATAATTGGCCTGGCAGAGCATGTGACCGTTGTTTATAATTTAGGATGATTTTGTAGTTATCAGGGGTTTGTGTGTCTCTTATTTTATCCATCTTACAGTACTTGCTAAGCCTGTAGAAATGAAATATCCTTGAAACTTCCAGTATTTTAATTAAATTGACTAACAGGTGCAAAAACTGAGGAGATGTTGAAAGAAAGATCTTCTGGATGAAAGGAAGGATCACACAATTACATAAAGCTTTTTTCCCTGAGAAACCTTATCTAAAAAGCTTTGGGAATGACCATCATACATCTTGATCAAAATATGGACTAGAGAGCACTCTGTATATAAGAAACGAAAACAACATGGGCATCTTGTTAATGTTGTCATAGTGTTCATATTGTCAGACTTAATGCAGAAAATTATTTAACTGTTGGAATATGTTCAATAAATCCTTAAAGTACAGGAGTGAGTAAATGGAGGAGCATCAAAAAAGGGGGAGGTAGTACATACTTTCTTTAATGAGAAAGAAACAAGTCCTTGGCTTTTGAGCTGAGGACTAAGGGGAAATGCTGCTAGCATCTGAGATGGCATTAAAGATGACCTTCACATTGAAGGATTAAAAAAGGGACTAGGTGTAGAAGCTGCCAAATGTGCATTGCTAATGAGATTTCTGATAACAACTGTATAAGCATGGTGCAACCTGAACTGATAGCAGAACAAACCTCAAGAATTAGAGTTGTTGGTGGGGAAAACCAGTAAGATTGTAGACAAATTGGAGAAAAGAGGGGATACCACATAGAAACATGGTATGTCTAAATACCCATCTCACAGAAAAACCTGAAAAGCAGGTTGCCAATACAGAGGATGATAGATACAAGTAGAGGATCACAAGAAAGATGTTAAAATGCAGTTGATGTTTCTGGGTTTCAAGAGACAGAATGAACTGCAGGCAAAGGGAATGATGGGGCATAGAGAACTTCAGCAGGCATGAAGAAGACGTGTTTGTGAGTGGAAATCCCTTTAAAGAAAGCTAGATAGCTTGGATAGCGGGTCATACAGTATCTCCTCCTGCAGCAGAGTAGTGAACCATCTAGCGCAGTAGTCAATCTCTAACAGTAGTTATTAATAATGCTAGTTAGAGAGCGTATGAGAGTGTCTGTTGGCCTTATGAGATCCCTTGTTCTCCTTGTTTTGTCAGAGGATGTATCCCTGACTGTTTGCATTTGTATCAGTTTATCTATTTGCTGTCTTTGAATTTGTCCAGTCTCTTCTCCCGCATTACTCTCTATGGTACTGCCAGTGGCAGCAAATTCCAGAACTTCATGCCTGATATTGTAAGAAGTATTTTATTTTACTTGTTTTACTTTGTTTTACTTGTTTGAATTTGATGTAGAAAGTTTAAGGTATGATTGCAATTCTCTGACATAGATCAGTGTCAGAAAAGCTACAGCTGTAGTTAGGGTGATAGCTTGATGGATTCATACAAACCAAAATTAGTGATCATTTGAGGCAGATTATTTATTATCTGTCTTTAGAGAGCTTTTAGCATGTGAAAAATGAGCTTGAAGAAATTGCAGTTTATGTTAACTCTCTAGATTAACACACACAGTGAGGTTCGTTTATACTGCTTCTTTCAGGATCAACTATGATAAGAATGAGGGGCTGCTTTATTAAAAGATAATATAATTATTTAACTATTTTTTGCTCAGAAACTGTGTATGCCTAGATGATGTATGCAAGAGTGTTTTAAGTATTGCTAGTTAATACATGCCATCTATACATACTATACAAAATAGTATACTGATAGGTCACTAAGTCAAAAGATTTCAGGTTAAAAGTGTTTTGCTCTTTCAGTCTATGTTGAGTTGTCTGCGACTTCAGTAGCTTTATAAGAAAAATTAAATTAAAAATTGAGCAGTACACATCTGAAATAAAGCCAGACAACATGAAGTCCTCTTAATAGAAATGAAGGCTCTTTAGCACTAGTATTCTTCTCCAGAGAATGGCTGCCAGAGAAGAGGGCGTTTATAACATTAGTAGAAAGTCAACAACATTCATTTCTGGTGGAAGACAGGAAGGTGGGAGCCATAGTTGGCAAAAGTTCATTATCAGTGATTAAATCAGCAAACTGTTATTTACAAATGTTAACTGAATGCAGAAGTCTTGAGCTTGTGCTGCATATTTTTTATATTAAATTTAGTTGCTTACATTTTTCCTGGAGAATACAGATCATATATGGATGATACAGAAGTATCCTTTTGGAATAACACTAAAATATCAGGTGACTGAAGAGAACGTCATTGTGCTCTTTCAAGCTGTGGAAGTGTTGGACATCAACAAAAGTAGGCTCTCAAAAAGCCTTGGCAGCAATTGAGTTCAGCACAATGTCACAAAGAGAAAGACGACACCACTGGAGAGAAGTCATATCCTAAGGTTTTTTCCAGCACTTTCTGAAAGCCAGGTTTTTCACAATTTGTGATTGTGTGTGTAATGTATTTCACAATACATAGCAAAGGCTTTGTAAAAGTTGGACTTTTTTTGAGAATCTCATGTAATTTTTTACCACTAACTTAATAAGCAAAGTAAGTATTTGTTTCGGTTTTGATTTTTAACAGGGAGGGACTGCATCATTTTCTCTACAGTTCACGAAACTGAGTGATTCAGAAACAGGTTATTCTGCCAAAAAGCATGAGGTTTTTTTGTCATATTTTCTCTGTCACCATAGACCACTCATACAGTTTTGTATGGATGCTTAAAATGTTTTGTTTGTAGATAGCTGAGTGGCTTAAAATATCTCAAATGACTTTCTCTGAAGTGCTGCATGGAAAGAATGTTAAATGGTACCGAGTAAATTAATCTATTTAACAACTGACTAATGTGCCAGAAACCTTTAGCTAAAAATTATACATTATTTCATAAATGCTGACTCAGATAAATTACTAAGAAGTAGGCCTGAGAAGCTTTAGAAGGAGGATTACAGTTAAAAGCAAATTAAATTTTTCATTTAAATTTAGGAATCCGTTCAGGTGGGTGAAGTTGTTATAACTGAGAAAATCAGACCTAAATACTTGTGCATGCAGATTTTAGGGGAAGAGGCCTTTATGATGGGCAGTGGTTTATACTGAATATGCATACCACTAAGGTGACATCCTAGAAAAATAGTTCTTATTAATCTTTGAATGGTCATGGTGGAAGCTGTTTTCCAGGACATCCTCATAGACAAAATGATGGACTAAATAAGCGGATGGTGAAGTGGACTGAAATCCATCAGAACTGCCAAGCTCAAAGGCCTCTGATCAATAGCATGAATTCCAGCCCAGCTGGAGGCCAGTCACTAGTTTTGTGCTCCAGGGCTGCTCCTGGAGCCATTGCAGTTTAGCCTCTCCTTTAATAGTGTGGATGACTGAGCAGAGTGTATGCTCAGCAAATTTGCAGATGTTACGAAACTGGGAGGAGTGGGTGATACATTAGAGGGTTGTGCTGCCATCCAGATGGACCTCAACTGGCTGGAGAAATGGTCTGACAGGAACCTCATGAAGTTCAACAAAAGGAAGTGCAAAGTTGTGTCCTGGGAACAAACAATCTCATGTACCTGTATAGACTGGAGTTGATCAGCTAGAAGGCAGCTTTAAAGAGAAGGCCCTGGGGTCCTGGCAGACTCCAAGTGAACGTGACTCACTAACATGTCCTTGGAGCAAAGGCCAGTAGCCTCCTGGGCTCTGTTATGAAGAATGCTTGCAGCCGCTCAAGAGAGTTTATCCTTGTCCTCTGCTCAGCTGTGGTGAGAAACATTTGGAGTGCTTGGTCCAATTCCGGGCTCCCTAGGACAAGAGACACATGGACTTTCTAGAGTGAGTCTGGACAAGAACTACTAACTTGTTAAAGGGCTTGGAGCATGTGTTGCCTGTATTTTAATTTGTACCCATTTCATGATGACAGGCTGAGAGGTCTCGCTGGGACTGTTTGTCTGGAGAGGAGAAGTTCAGGGGGATCTGCTCCATGTGTTTAAATACCTGAATGGAAGGAGTAAGAAAGCCAGAGCTAGATTCTTCTCACTGATGCCACATGACAGGACAAGAGGCAACAGGCACAAAATGAAATATAGGCAATTTGAATTAAACATAAGAAAAAGGTTGTTTTCTGTGGGAATGGTTAAGCACTTTAACAGGTTGCCCAGAGAGGTTATGGAGCCTTCACCCTTGAAGATTATTTGAAACTCACCTTGCATGGCTGTGAGCAGCAGGTCTAGCTGAGCCTGCTCTGAGCAGGGGGTTGGACTCAATCTCCAGAAGCGGTACCTTCCTACCTTGACTGTTCTGTGGTTCTGTGGATAAATTGAAATAATAATTTAATGAAACTTATGTGTAAAGGATCCTGAAGGAAGCATAGGGTAGATAGTCATTTTTCTATGACAAGTTGTGTCTTGTGGTTTCTTTTTTTAATCCAGAAAATGGTTTCAGCGTGGTTTTATTCCATCATTGCTCTCATTTGGAGTGAATGCAATGCCATTTGAGGTAGTGGGGGCAGCTGTGCCTTGAGGTTGCTGGCATTGAACACTTCAGATCCATTTCATTAGCTCTGGTCAGTCACTTGATTGGATTGTGGAACGTCTGGCCACAAGCTTTAGGTGACTGTGAGCTGGCAAAGGCTTTACCCAAATAGTGGTGGCTAGCTGAGGAAGCCAATCAAAGTAAATGATAACAATTTTCTGGCAGCCTCTTTTTTCTTTTCCCACCTTTTAGTTTATATAACCTGTGAAATGGAGTACTTAAGGAGAATACAAATAGCTGTATCGTTCATTTACCCTCTAAGGGTTCATTTCTACTCAATATTTCATGCCAGCCTGTTCATTTAATTTCAGATAAAAACATTTGTCCGTTCTTCCATACTGTTTCAATATTGGAGAAGATGTCTCTACATATTTGAAGATCAACCTCACTGATTACTTTAAAACACCTCTGAAGTTTCTCTTAATATATTTTACCTGCTGGTATATTCGTCACAACTGTGTCACTGTTTATTCCTGCTCCCAGCTTGTCTGTACCAATCCTTTTCAATATTGTTTTATATGTGCCTGATATAGAACCTTCAAAAAAGGGGCTTCATTTTGCCTGTGTACAAAAGTAAAATTATCCTCTAAGAACGCTAACATTGGTATTGTCTTAATGATAATGGCTGACTAAAAATTCATTTCAAAAAAATGTCACAAGAAATACAAAATTAGAAGAATCACTGTGTTCACAGAGCTATTTTTTTTTCAGTGTTAGAGCATGGAAAATTTATCTTTCACTGGCTTGCTAGTACTATGTCCTTTAATGAGATCTTCTGATTTTTGGTTGTTTTATTAGGTGCTTTGTTACACCTTCAATTTAAGTTAGTATGGAGATTTTTTGTATTAGAGTGACAATGTTCAGAGAGAGGTTGGTTGCAGGTTTGCCAAGAGTCATTAGATGGGATGGTTGCAGTTTGCCTAAAGACTAAGCTCAGCCAGAAAATACAGGAAGGATTGTGATAAGATTTGTTACCTGAATAGTCATTATTACTTCTTTAAACACAGTAAACACTTCTAGTCATCACAAATGTGGTAATGAGAAAGAAAAAATAAAGTAAAATCCAGTCTGTGTGCTGAGGAAAATCTAACCAAAGATGTAAATAGTCTTATTCTGTATTCGCTGCATTGCCCTATGGGGACTGTACACAAAGTCATATTTGCCAATCATAAAATTTTGTTAGATTTCAATTACAGATGAGTTTGTCTTGGAGATTCTTGTGCCCTTAGTTTTGTAAGGAATGCTTATGGTTGCTATGGGTTGTCTTAATGAGTTTTAGAAAGAGATAAAAATACAGATGCATTTATCTTCTTCACAAGCAATTGAAGCTTCTAAAATTAATTGCTGCATTTTCATATTGTTTGCCTTAACAGTGCAAGAAGCATGTGAAACCAATATTCTTGATGCTTTCCAATTAAATTTCAAAAATATTTTTAAGAAGTTAAGTGTATACCATATAGCTGAAGCATGACTTTTATACCGGTGTTAGTTTATGTATGGATCTTCCCCAAGAGTAAAAAGCAGTCATTATAAAGAGAGAATATAGAGAACTGATTGTTATGTATTTATGTAGGCAGCTGCTCTATTATTCTTTCTAGGTGTGTTTGATTAGCTGTTTTGAACAAGTGATTCTTTTTTTTTTTGAATGGTAATGTTCAGTATGACCTCCAAATGCTTTTTTCTTCCTGCTAGTTATCATTATTGCTATGTTTATTAATGGTTTTATTAGAATAACTCCATACAGTCCTGATCTGAAGAGGTGAATTCTCTGTATTGTTTGTTGGTTGAGTATACTGCTTTTGGACTGTGAAGTTGTTACAGGGACACTTCCTTGTGTGTCATTGTGAAGTACCAACATTGTGAAGTTTCTTTCCTTCTGCTAAAGATAAATCTTTACGTATCTTACTGTGTGGTAAGAGATAAAATAAACATAGATTTGAGTGTACAGATTGGCTTCTTACCATCCACAATTTCCTGGGTTTAGTTATATTAGTCTTGTTATATTTTTTTAAGTTGCTGAGAGCATCTACAGGTCCAGCTGAGATGAGTTATCAGAGATGCATCTTCACTAAGAATCGTGGCTTTACATCAAAAGTACATTTGATTTAGACATACCAGTCAACCCATCAGTGTTCACAGGAACTGCTGGTTGCTAGATGATCTGAAAATAAAACTACTAAAAAACAAACCCCAAACCAACCAGCCCCAAACCCCAAACCAGTCAGACTAGTGGTATTTGAATGGCTAAATATGCATTTTGATGCCTAAATTGAGTTTTAGTTGCTGGACTTTGGGCTTGTAAATGTTAATTCTCTTAGTTACATGATTTCAGCGCATGAGTCAGAGGTCTTCCCCCATCTGTGGGCAAGCTGTCATTATTTTCCACTGGAATAAAACTTTCTCCTGACCAGTTTGTGTCATTTGGTCAGTCAGTTTGTGTATGTGATGTCATTTTACCTACATACAGTTACTGCCTTCTTTGGAGTCCCCTCTTTCAAGTTCGGAAGCCAAATTAATGTCTGAGGAGGACCATCATTTTCTTTACCCTTTTGAGAAGATTTAACCTTTTTTTTAGCCATTATCACACAGCCTATATAAAGACAGGGTAGAAATATTTTGTATAATCTCTGTTTTTTTTAATTTTCAGATTTTAGTAACAATAAAAAGTATCTTTAGCTTTTAAAAGCAATATATTGGTCTGGCCTCTTATTTTACAATTTTAAGTATACTGTGTATCCTATTTTTTAACAAAATGCTGGTGATGAAAGAGTTAAGTGTGCCTCAGTGTTAAAAAAGTAAGTGAATCATGTATTCATCTGACCAGAGATGTACAGTACTGGAGACATTTGAGACTCTTAGACCACTGCCATACAGTACTGGAGGATTTAATTTTAAGATATAATATAGCTATTAAGCCTTTTCAATATCGGAATATTCAGTATCTCCCAGAAGAGTGATGAACTGTGATCATAAACAGGTTAATTTAATCTGGCCTGATTTCAGAAGAGTCCCCTTACTTCTTTAAGGATAATAATTTTTCATTATATTTATCTTTTCAGAATCATTGTCTGTAAGTCTCAATTGTCCAAGTATTTAATTTGCTCTGTCAGTGTTTTATGTTAAAAAAAAAAAGAGGTTTATCCTAAAGTCTAGGTGTGTATTCTGAGTTTTGATGTTCTCTCAAGTCCTTTTTATACACAGTAACAGCAGAGGAGACTGTGCCTCTGATGCGAGTCAGGTAGTAAGGCCACTCAGCAGTCCTGCCTACAATTCATACGAAACGCGTATCGCCAGACAAAGCATCTGACTATTTGGAGGGTGGTTCTGTAGTCCTGAGAATCCAGAGTGAATTAAGGTCTAGACTCCATCATTTTTTTCAGGCTGTTGGGGAGGGTTAAATAACAAATCAAATATGCCCAAGATAGAACAGAGGTAATGCTGAAGCAAGGATGCTCTTGCTGGTTTGTGCACTGGGAAGAAAGCTGTAATAGCAGCAGCAGCAATAACAACAGCAGCAGCGGCAGCAGCAGCAGCAAGAGACCTTCGGAAAGCAGGGTGTTGCAGTTGTCTGAGATATAAAGATCCTGTTACGTCTCTGTCTTTCCTAAGTTCAGAATGGTTGATACAAACCTTACACCACATGTTGTAAAAGGTGTGTATGAATATGGAATTTGCTTTGTAATAACTGGATGCTGAGGAAATAAAGACGTGCCTCTGGGTTTTTGTTGGGATTTTTTCCTGCCTTTTTTTTTTTTTTTAATCATCTGAATCGGAAGAGATTGATTTACTCAGAGAAAGTAAGTTTCATCTGTCTTCAAGATAATTTAAAAGGACAGCGTGGGAGCTGGAGATGGACTGTTTTTCTACCTGTTTCCTTGTACCTGGGGCTGAAAAGTGAGGAGAGATGGACAGTGTCTCAGAGGAGACAGGAATGATCGAAGCTTGGTGAAAGCATAACACTGTTGTCTGCTGTCCTCTTCATGCAGTGCTGTGGGCTGGTGCACCGACGGCGAGTACAGGTTTCCTATGTAAGTTTTTGTTTGTGCTAGAATGATGCTCACTTGTATATTCAACTCCTAATATATTAGTTGGTATGATATGCCTCAGGCAGGTATTTTAATGTATAATCTCAGTGACCAACTAGAGTACTAAGGATCTGTGAAATAAGTTTTTACAGGACAGAGATGCAAGGATAACAGGTACGAGTTTCTTGTCATCTTTATTTTTCAGAACTTGTTCATATCAAGAATATATCTTATTTCAAAGTGTTAAAAGACTGGAAGTTGGACCCTTCTGATTTCTTTATTAAATTATGTATTTTTTCTTGCTAGTAGCTCTGCGTAAGTGGAGTCATTAGAAAAGGATATTTCTGTTTACTCATATATGATAACTGGAAATAATTAAAGTTTTAAGCAGTTATAGACTGGCACAAAAATTATTTTGAAGACACTGAGGAACACAAAAATCATCTTGTGAGGTAGTTATTTTGAAAAAGAGCAGTAACATGGTGGCAGAAGTATGGCCTGATGGTTTGCATGGTTTGTCTGCTTTCCCAACCAGGGTATTTCAATACTCTGGTATGATAAGACTGCTCTGTATTGCAAAATGGCTGTCTCTAATAAATGCCAAGAGGAAGGCCAGCTCCAGAACCTAAGTATTAGCAATCAAAAAGGTTGGCTTTTTGGTGAAATATGTCTGAACTATACTCAGCTGACATGTTAATCTCCTAAGTAATTCATTTATGTGTAAAAATTCCTTTTCTATTCTGCTGTTCGATTGTCAGATAGATGTGATAAAAAACAGGAGGTTGAAACGATCTGGCTAAGCTGCAAATTGAAATTGCTGAGTATTTGCAACAAGCAGATTGTAGCTTGTTGCACAAGAAAAAGGCAAATACATCGAGAGAAATAGTTCTATTGTCAGGAAGGCTGTGTTTTTCTCTATGTCACAGAAAGCTCTTCTACACAATGGTTAAAGAATTATCACAGAGCAAGCAAGGTTGTAAATAGGTGTGATCGAAGTCAGTTTGTATAGGGAATTGATCGAGACAGTAGAATTATTAAAGAGAAAACAAGCCTCTTCAGAATGTGTTAGAGATGTAACCAATTTGAAATGTGTGTGTGTGTGTGTGTGTTTGTGTTTGTAGTTTTGCACATATAATTTGACTTGGGATGTGTTTTGTTCTCACTGGTGCAACAGTTGATACTGTTCTGTAGAGAAGCAGGCAGAAGCATGGAGATTCAGATAAGATCTTTGCTTAAGGTTAGATATGAAACAGTACAGTATTTTGCATATATTATGCAAAAAACAATGTGTAGTTCATTTGAACCATCAATTCAATATGAAATCAGAACTTGGACGGCTGTTATGCAGATACTTATTTGATATATAGCTATTCCCACTGTTACGCAGAAACTGAAATATGATGCATTGAAAGCACTTATTTGTTAGCGTTCTCATGCCAGTGGAGCATAGGGGATATGAAAATAATGACCTCTTGAGATGCATTACCCTCCGTTTCTTTTCTCTTTGTTATTAACAGTAGCACAATCTACTAGGAATAATGTTATCTAGACAGAATAAAATGTTTACCTGTTTGCAAAGTTTGTTTCACAACCTGAAAGTGTCAGAATACTCGTTTGTGAACCACCATGACATATACTCCAGTTTAGTCTCAGACTAAATATGCTAAACTCCGTAAATTCCATCATCTTTTGAATGTTTGTGGTAATGGAGAGAAAGATGCTTAGTTAATGTGTTATGAAGTCCTAAGGTTTGTACCTTATTTTGTGATACTTGCTGTGTACAGGGTATTGTGTAATGCTGTTGGGCTTCATGGTATTCTGGGTACCTCACTAGACTTGTTTACTAAAATGAAGGCTGCTCCATCTTAGTTAGGATAAGTGAAATGGAGTTTGGTGATTTGTTGT
>JANHGB010028333.1:0-11417 GCA_026283785.1 Coracopsis vasa | reverse complement strand
CAGTTGGTCCCACTGAGGTATCTGGGCCCTGCGTTGGGAGTTTGGGCCCGATGTTGCAAGTGGGAGTTGTCTGGCACCCACATGGGCCTAGTGGGGATGGAGCTGCTGCCGCTTTCCAGTGCTGTGGAGCTAGAAGATGCCACCGATGGCTGCTGCCTGCTGGTGCTGGGGCTGCTGGTCTCAGGTATTGGTGGGCACTGGGACTGCTCCTCACTGCCTGGCTGTGGGTGATTCCCACGTAGTGCTGGCGGTCGGCTTCTCTCCCGCTCTCTTCTGGGCCGCCTGTAGGCAGTTTGTGTGTCCCAGTTCAACTGGGAGCACTCTGGGGAGCCGTGGCATGGCGCGATCGTTGCAGTGCCCGTGTTCGGTGCCAGGGAACTGTGGCATGGCTATGATGCCTCCTGGCTGTCAGTGCTGGGGCTGCTGCTCTCCCGTTCTGGGGAGCCACAGGAGGATCCCGATGACTCCTGGCTGGCTGTGCTGAGGCTGCTGCTCCCTGATGACTCCTGGCTGTCTGTGCTGGGGTGCTGCTCCCTGATGACTCCTGGCTGTCACTGCTGGAGCAGCTGCTAGCACGTCCTGGGGAGCGCTGGGATACCCCTGACACAGCCTGTCTGCGTGTGTGCCTCTTTGCAGGTGCTGCTGGCGTGTGGCTGCTCTCACGGCGTCTTTTGCGCCGTGTGTTGGGAGTTTGGGCCCGACATTGGAAGCGGGAGGGGTCTCGCACCTGCATGGGCCCAGTGGATCTTGAGGCGCTGCCTCTTTGACGTGCTCTGGAGCCACAGGATGCTGCTGATGGCCGCTGCCTCGTGGTGCTGAGGCTGTGGCTCGCATGTTCCTCAGGTCCCAGAGTGTGCCCAGGTGCTACCCGGCTGCTGGGGCTGGGGCTGCTGAACTCCACTTCCAGAGATCCAGGAGACTGCCCCAATGCTCCTGGGCCAGCAGTGCTGGGACAAGCAAGCTCTAAGCTGGCACCGGAGGCTGTAAGTGGAAGCAGGAACATTAAGGGCTTGGCACCCAGGCCTGGGGCAGGGTATGCCAGAATGGTGCCCTAGCCCTTCCGGAGCAGAGAAGGCTCTGCCAAACCCACACCAGGCACCCACTGCCAGGCCTTGACTGGGCCCTGGCCCCAGGCAAGAGCTCCCGGGTGCTTTGACACTTACAGGTGCCCAGTCCAGCACAGCTCTCACACTCCCATCTGGCCCCACGACTGCTCCCCAAGTTGGAGCAGCATCTGTGTGTGCCCTCAGCAGCACAGGAGCGGCACAGGAACAGCTGCCAGGGCCTGGGGAAAGAAATGGGTTCATGTCTCTGAGGATAAAGTGCCCACAACACGGGATCGTCCAGTAGAGCTCTTGTTCTCAGCCCTTCTGCTTCAAGCCCTTGCTGAGACAGAGATCCTGTGCAGAGCCCCGAGGTGCATCTTTGGCAACTTACCCCTCTGGCTCTGCCACCCCTCTGCCTCCTGGACATAGGCATTCTCTGGCATCGCAGTAGCTGTGCCTCTCATTCAGTTCTGCGTAGGCGTTGTTGTCCTCCCACGACGGTTGTCTGATGGAGCAAGGAAAATTGATGAGCTCCTGCTGCCCCAGCATGAGGCAGATGCAGGGCCTCCCTGCTCTTCCCCTGACACCCTGTTTCCAACTCCTTCATGGAGCTAAAGCCCAGACTCGAGGAACAGCAGAGGGCCACGACTGCTGGCGCAGGTCCAGGCTGGCCAGGAGTGCTGGCCAGGAGGATACCAACCTTATGGGAACTTGGATCCCCATGTGCATCATTTCAAGAAGAAACCGATTCTGATTTCTACACAGAGGGCACTGTAAGCACAGCATGCCAGCACGCATGGCCTGTCCCTGCAGGAGAAACAGAAAGATCGTGAGTGATGCTCTGGTGCTGCTGAGAGCCTGCCGTGCCCAGAGTGAGGGAACGGCTCCTACCTGGATGCAGGCCCTGTGGAACCAGGCGTGTTTGCAGGCTGGGCACACCATGGTCCCATAGGTCGTTCTGCCTTCGACAGGGTCCATGCAGATGAGGCAGTTGGTGTCCTCTGGAGCCACCAGCTCTTGCTGCTGTGGGCTGTGCTCCCGGCAGAAGGATCTGGGGAAAGAGAGAAGGGATGAGTGAGATGAGAAGCACTGGGTCCTTCCCTGGTGATGGTGAGGAGGTTAGAGGAGGTACCTGAACGGCGAGACGTAATGGGTTACGCATCCACCATCCACGGCACAGGGGAGATGGAACCTGCGGTCGCAGCCCGTCTCCTGGCAGGTGACTGTGGCCCCCGTCTCGCCGCACACAAAGCAGACCTGGAAAGAACAGAGCGGCCCCCATCAGCGGCAGCCTCAGGGTCTCCACAGCAAGACCCACACTTTGGGGCAGGGTGCAGAATGTGACCGTTGCTGGGTCACAGGCCACAGATCCACCTGGGGGAGCGGGCTCCTGTGCTGGAGCCTCTGTGGAGCTGCTGGGAGCAAGTCTTTTGTCCCAGAGCTGTGTGGAAGGGCTGGGATTCTGTTCTTGGCATCTGGGCTAAGCTCCCGCAAATCTCTTCTGGCACAAATCACCCTGATCATCTCAGATCCTCACCATCCGCGCTGCCTGCTCGACTGCACGTTGAATATCTATAGGAGAAAATCTCATCTCTCCTTCCTGTTCAGTTTCTTCTCGATGAATGTCACTGGCAAAAAGCTGCAGAAGAGAAGAGACAAGGAGCTGATGAGGGGCATGTGGCAGGGCTCCTTTGATTATTATATTTCTACAATGCATACAAGAAATCTGTATAAGAAGCATGTAGGAGATGTTATATATACTGACCAAGTCTGCTGTTATTTTTTATTTTTGTTCATTTGCCCTTTTTAGTAAGGATGGGTGATTTTCTTCAGCTGTCCAGCAGAATTTGCATGAAGAAGAGTTGTCAATGATTTTTGAATCTGCAACTTTTGGTCTAAGTAATCATGTACAGTCAGTGGAAATTTCTTCTGCGAGAGAGGAGTGGCTGGATTTAGAGTTTCTTTTTCTCTAATACTCCAGTGGCTTTTCTTTTCCCTGTGACTTAGGGACACATAAACCCCCTTACTTTTCTTAAATTTTACATAATTTCTAACTTCAAATCAATAATGAAAACAAAACAGAAACTAATCTGTGTTTAGTTCTCACCTAATGTCAGCTCCCTTCACTGATGCTCCAGCCTTGGTAACATACAAATCCACTTCACCTAAAAGAAATGTAATACATATACGTCTTCTCTTCAAAGACAGTCTGTGTTTCTTTGGCTCAGAGCACAGTAGGTTTGTGTCTGCTTGCAGTCAAACTTTTGAAACATCACTGGCACAGATGAGAACTTACAAAGGGGTCTGTGACATTACATAAGAAACCCTGAAGAGTCTTTCAAGGTTTGCCTCTGAAGGGATGCTAGGGATCTCAAGGTGCCTCTATGTTAAATATTTGAGTTTTGTTGAGAAGTGTGCTTTTGAAGTGCCTTTTCTGATTGTTTCTACTTAGATTCACATTATGTTTTCAAATTGCTGTTTGTTTTGAGTGAAATTAAACACAAAGATGCTCTCCAGGAGCACACTGAATGTGCTCTGACTACTGGTGGTTATCATGTTCAAGAGGCCAAAGTAGAATCAATGCAAAGTAAAATTTCCTGGGTTCTCAATGCTGTTTCTTTTCTGTTTCTGTTCCTTTTCCTCCTTGTAACATGTACATAGATTTGGACTGCTCCTGGGTCCTGAGATTATGACTCTCCTCCAATGGGGACAGAGTGTATGCAGCAATCAGTAAAACGTATTTTTTGTATCACTAGTTTTGCTATTGAATTCCTTCTTATGATATTGTTGATGAGAAAGCAAACAGAGCTTGGTGATTTTTTTCTTGAATAATGTGCTGTTAGTAGTTTTGGGATTATTTGTAAATTGTGGCCTGTTTCTAGTACTTTCAGACCAAAGGGAAAGAATCAATTACCATGAGAGTTTTCATCTGTCTAAAAATCTAACGGCCCATACTCCCAATCACACATAAAGGATCCATAGTTCTTGTGCCTTTTACCTGAAACCTTACACCATTTGTTTCAAATCATAGCTTTTCATTGCATAGACTGTAGATTTAACTCTGACCTCTATTTTTCAGGGAAGTGTTTCAGCTGCTGTGAAGTAAACAGTTCATGACAGAGACAGTTTGTTGCTTATAGAGGTAGTGTAGCGTAATGTCATGCATGAGATTACAAATCCTGTCTGTCTTTGTTGGTATAGTTATACCATTTTCTCTTCCATATATGGCTCAGTCATAGCTTCTACTTTCTTTGCAGGGCTTATTTATGTGTGCTACATTTATACTCTGGGATAACAGAGAACTCAAACAGACTAATGCTGTCTTGCAGTGTGTCACTCTCATAATTTCAGATAGTGTGAAAGTCAGGGTTATGGTATACCTAAATGATAAAATGTCACCAGTTATGTCTTCTGCAACAATACTTGATGTCCAGCATATTGTTCATTGAATCCTGCAGCTACATATAGTATAGAAATATCCTAACTACTTATCTGAAAATCTTAATGAATAAATTACATTTATACAGATTACAGAATATATACATAAACACCAACTTACATGAAGACATCGTGACCAAAGTTTTCCAGTTTATTCATGTGATTATGTTTACATAGCTATATAAAATTAATTTTCAAAATCCTTAATTAAAGCTGGATCTAATGTACTTGCCTGATTTTCAGTTTTTTGAAACGTACTATTAAGGATCCCATGCACTGAGCTTTAAACCTGGGCTGAATACAGGGTGAAATAGTATCAGTGGAGCTATTTCTGACCATGTTTATGCAAGACTCACTGACAGAAGTAGAAATTCCATCTCTTCAGTTGACAGATTTGGCTGCTACTTTCCCGTTATTATATTGCTTGCAGATTTGTGCATGGAATCTTCATTCTCATTATAGAAAATGAATAACATTACCAATTATTTAAACCAGAATGACTTAGGACCTGGCTTAGCTAAACTTAATATGAGCAGAGCCAGAAAACATTACTTAAGTAACAAATGCAGGGGCTCTGACAAAGTTACTTAAGTCTTTTCAATGTCTTATTCCAATGCCAACATTTCTCAGAGAGGCAAGACTTGGATTTTTTTAATGATACTTGCTGAAAACTTTCATTTACACTCTGAAATACACGGAGAAAAAAATTTCCAAACTTCAATGCAATTAGACATCAGTTATACTGGACTTGAATATGAGTGTCAGGGTAAGCACAGGAAGTGACAGTTTTTCATTTTAATTTGTGAGCAAGACTGCACTAACTGAATAAAAAATTATATAAGAAGATTAGCATTAGCTGGCACAGTGTTCCTCTGGTGTCATTTTTAACTATGTAGCCCTAGACTACCACAGTTAGCTTACAGGCATGATTGTTCTGTTTAAAAAAATACATTGTGTTTTACTTTAACTTCCACAAATTTTTAATGTTCACAGAAGTGTAAACAATTATTTTGCTAATGCAATACAAACAGACAAATAGCTCTTTTCCAATAATGTGCTGGTTTTGGCTGAGGTAGACTTAATTTCCTCATAGTAGCTAGTATGGATCTATTTTTTTGATTTGTCCTAGAAAGAGTGTTGGTAATGCAGGGACATTTTCATGACTGCTGAGCAGTGCTTACACAGAGTCAAGGCCTTTTCTACTCCTCCCACCACCCCTCCAGCAATGTGGCTGGAGTGCACAAGGACTCGGGAGGGGACCCTAACTGACCAAAGGGATATCCTGTGCCATATGGCATCATGCTCAGCATATAAAGCTGGGGTTAAAAATGGGGATGTTCAGAGTGATGCTATTTGGCTTCCCAAGTAATTGTTACAGATGATGGAGCCCTGCTGTCCTGAAGAACTGAACACCTGCCGATGGGAAGTGGTGAATGAATTCCTTGTGTTGCTTTGCTTGTGTGTGAAGCTTTTGCTTTATTTGTTAAACTGTCTTTATCTCAGTCCATGAGTTTTCTCACTTTTAGTCTTCCAGTTCTCTCACTCACCTCACAGAGTGGTTGTGTGGTGTTAAGTTGCCAACTGGGGTTAAATCACAAATGATGACCTCAAAACTATTTTTATTATCTATACACTCTTTTCCAGTTCTTTTTGCTAGCTGGAAACAAGTCATTCTTAGAGGGACTGGTGGTTTTACCAATTATGAGTTATGCAAAATTCTGCATTTAGAGGTAACTTTGTAAAAAATTTGAAAGGCCAATGGAGGACTTCTGTTTTTGTCTTGCATTTTCATTAACAACAATTATTAAATTAGAATTCTTTTGTGAGAACCAACTACTGATATTGAACTAATGCTACTGTTAGAAAGTTGTGTGTGGTGTCCTTCTTAAGTATCTAATTTTGGGAATGCATACGTAGGTAGCTGAAAGACTTTTCAGATCCTCTTTCAAAAATCCCTCTTAGCTTTAAACTCTTACTGATACAAGATAAGTACAAAAAATAAGCAATGGAAAGCTGCAGGTATGCTGATGCCACTGCATAGATTGGTGACTGATACTGCCTTGTGTTTTGTCATGGCTCACACTTCATATATGTATTAATCTTCTTATTCATTTCTTATGTTTTAGTGACAGATATTTCATTTTTGCTGTTTATATGCATGCATCCAGCACTACAGAAACACAGTTCATAACTGGACATTGTATTCTAAATGCCAATAATATGGAAATACATTAAACATCTTGGGTCCTATTATCTTTTTTCACTTCCTAATTTCATTCGCAATATCATTATGCATAATAATAGATACATGTAAAAAAACACTGCAGATCATCATATTTATTTTTCCTTCAGTGGTTGAGTTAAAGAATGAGATGGGCAAAATACATCTAATAAAAATTTTAGTGCTCTGAGCCTACTGGGTTTTTTTACTGGTATCATCTTCATCTTTTAGTGTTTAATTACCCCAATTGTTAAGCAATATAGTTTTAGTCAAGGTGGGATTTGAGTTAGTTCTAATTCCCACCTCCGCATCTTCTTATATCTCTATTCAAGGCAGAAAAGCCTCCTAATAACATTTAATTTTTCAGGGCAAATAGTAATATCAAATGATCAGATAGTCTGTCACAGTTCTCTTCAATAAACTGATTAAACTGAGTTTGTGAATCTTGGATTTTATGCTTTGGATCATTTAAGTGTCCTTCCTTCAATGCTGTACAACCTTGACAAATTCTAAAATGCAAAGCCAGCTGTATTGTACAATGATAAAATCATATCCCTCCATGGACTTGGTATTCTTTTGAGCACAAGGATCACATTTTTCTGGTTAGACTCAACAGTACATTCTGACCTTATGTTAAGTATTCAGAGGTGAGATGGTGTATTTTCCTTAAAGAAGTTTTCCTAACACAATCTCAAATGAGCTTTGTAAACCTGCTTATTTTAGCTCTAAACATCATATTTTTTTTACAACTACTGAAGTCACATACAGTGAGAAAATGTTCAAACTTGTAACTCTTCAGTAATTTTTTATTAGTGGTCTGATAGGTGTGTTCTATGTGAAATTCAGAGTTTATCAAGAGTGTCACATGCTCAATATAAGCCTAAAATATCTTTTTCTTAATTCATGGTTGATGAATTTGATTGTTTCTGATAATAAACATGCATTTGTCTTTGAGATTTAGTTCCTGTTGCTAATGTTCATGGTCAGTGAAGTATCTGGTAATGAAGTTTGTGTTCAAAAGTACACAACTGAAATAAATAAATATTAAAAAAGATCAGATGTTGGAGTGGCAGGTAGGGTAATTTACCTCAGTCATATATGACATGTTGAATTAACTCTGTCTTGTATGTAAGCATACAGCCCTGCCTAGTTTTTCAGTAAGCAATGCCTCTATTTTACTGCTCATCTAATAAATAAGTGCTAGAATAGTGCTTCAGGCTTATTTGCGTGACAGTTGACATTTCAAAATACTGACAAAGTGACATATCTTGAGTAAACACTTCTAAATGAATTGGCTATTTCCAACTTTTTTTTTTTTCATGTAAACAGCAATAAGAATGCAAGTACACTGCTGTCATTATTGGCATTAACAGAAAACATTTTAAAACTTGGAAGTTGAAATCAGATTACATGAGGTGTTACATCAATGCATTTTATATTAGCCAACAAAAAACCTGACATTTACACCAGTTAGGTTTGCTATGAAGAACAGGCAGAAATAAGTACTAAGAATCATCAGGTTTTACATTATTACAGGCCAATGCATATCACTAAGCAAGATTTTGCTTGTTTGTTTCTTTTTACTTGCTTTACAGAGTCTAGGAGAGAACAGGGAAAATTTTCACAACTACTTGTCAACTTTCCTGCAAACTGAATTTTTAAAATTAATAAACATTTTACAAGGAAATGCCATATAACGCAGATAAGTGAGCTTACACTTCAGATAAAGCACCATTTATGAGACAAGGATTCCTTTCTGTTTTTTTTTTTTTTTTGTATCAGTTCAATTTGTTGTAGACTTGAGCTTACTGAAACTATTACTTTTTTTTGAAGGATATAACTGACAAAATATCTTATTTTTCTACTGGTTTAGTTTTTCTAACAAACTTTGTTAATAATTCCTTGATATTTGCCCTCTTTCAGAGTAGCAGTTTTATTTTTCTGTCTGTATGTTTGGCATGCATTTCTGAGTTATAGGAAATCATTAAAAAATATGACACATCTTTGGGCGGGATACATTTTGAAAATTTGAAGTCTCCAGTTCTCATGTCCTTTAAACATACATTTTAAAGTATGGTGAGTTATAAGCAAATCTTTTAAAGAAAGAAAAAAATCATAAGGTTCTTCAGAATTAAAATGTATTCTTACAATTTGATTAATAAGTTAGAATGTTATGGTACTACATGTATCTGTATCATACTAAACATGCTTCTTCATACAACAACAACAAAAAAAGAGATAAAAACCCCTCTAAATGAATACTGAATACCATTGTCTTGTACCTCTTCTATCACCATAAGACAAAATATCTTAGAACAGGAAATGAAAACCCAAGTCTTTAGGTGGAGAGGCAGGTATAATATTTCTTTGCAGTAATAACATGGAGCACTTGTGCAAGTCTGCAAGATGACAGCCAAAAGCATTTTCTCTTTTGACTTCTGGGACTAATTTTTTCTAATATAGAGTTAGGAACCCACAGTGAAAACAAGCTACTCTATCTAATAATGTCTTTATCTGAGAGGAAAAATAAACAAGCACTAAAGGAAACCATTCAATTTTGACATTGTTAGTGGATGTACAGGACTATGACAACAAATTGATAACATCACTAACAGAGAGGCATCCATTTTCTAGGAACCAAGCATTCATTAAAAAGACTGGAAGACACAACAGAACAGCAGATGGATGGCAACTTCAGTGTCATTAACTAAGTTTTGACTGGAGCAAATGCTGTAATTGAGAACTTTTTTTTTTTATTTATTCTTACGATTAAAAAAAATGTTAAAATTTTCAGATGTGAATGAAAAACAGGGATATTAATTCAGGTTGTTGTTCTTCAAAATTGTCAGACCAAGGGGACCCAGATATCCGTTAGTAACATTTAAAGAATTTGAGTTTATGATCAGGATTATAAGTTGCTACACATCCCACCCTGGTTCTGCAGGTTAACTTCAAACAATGGTTGATTGCAATTGTATATGGAACAAATTGAATAACTTCTTGAAGTAGGTATTTTCGTGTTAAAATGAAGAGTAGATTAAACTGAAGTGAACCTTTACAAATCTGAAGGGAAACACACAGTAGAAAACAATGATGCTGAAAGGTTGGGTTTGGTTTTGGTTTGGCTTCGTTTGTTTTGGTTCTGTTTTATGCTCTTAATTATGGATCAGATATTAGGATAGATAGATCATCTATTCACGTGCTGTGTCAGTTCAGCTGCCACAGAAAAATACCTCTGATTTGACTGTTGCAAAGACCAAGAATCACCTAGTATGTATAGTTAGGAAGATGTCATGAAATAAAGTCAGACATGAGGGAAAAAAAAAATAAAAGAATACTGAAGAAGGCAATTCAGCTTTGTTCTGCGTATCTGACAGAAGAGTGTGGATCATAAGAGAAATTCCACCTTATCTCCTCTATTGTGGCATAAATTCAGCTACTTTTTTGGAGAGTTTTCTGACAATAGAGAGAAATAATAGTTTTCAAACACAATTGTGATTGTAGTTTAAAAAAATGAAAAAGACACTGAAACAAATGGCAGAAGCTTACAAAGTTCCACCTTATAGACATTGCACTCCTGAAAAAAACCACATTTCATTTATCTCCTTTGAACTCCTTTCAATTCTCTTTAATTTTCTGAAAGTCTTTTTGCTCTTTCTCTTCATACTTCTATATCAGCATCTGTATTTCTTTTGAACTGGCTATTGCCCTGTTTTGCTGCATCAAACAGGTTCCTTTTTCATACTGTCTCACTCAGTTAAGGAGGGCAAAAGGAACTTAAAAACAAGGTTCCTAAGTTATTTTTATATCTAATTCCTATTTTAGCTAAACTGAAAAATTTTGGCTTTTGGGTAAGCTGAAATATTAACTTCCCATGAACATACTAGACCATTTGCTCACACTTTTTCATTCTTTTACAGTTACAGAAAAGCCCCTAACACTACCAGAGCTCAAAGAATTTATCATGCCTTTAGGTGACACTTCTGGAGGCTTCGGCTACATTGATAATTCTGGCTGATATTTCAGAGGCACATATTTCAGAATTTTGATGGCAGCAATTTTGGGTAAGTCAGTTTGGTATCCATGAAATTATTCCTTTAAAATTGCCTAAAATCCATGAATCTTAGACAATTCAGTGGACATGGAAAGCAAAATTTCATTTCAATGGGCATTTTAAATTTTTCCTTTATGGATTATTTATTGGAACAATTTCCGTAAGTGCTACACAGAATCAGTAGATATTGCCTGAGGTTGAGTACTCTGCTTAAGTAGCTGTATAGTTTTCAGCTTTGTATTCGAATCAATTGGAATATGGACTGAGACAACCGAGATGTTTTAATAAGGAGCTTTAAATAAGGAGCTTATGACTGAGTATAAACTCAGTCATACCTCTGCAGATAATTCCTGTTGCTATTATTGAAAAAGACCCAATATTAACATTAACCAAATTTTTAAGGGATATATATGAGCAGATTTGATCCATAAAGCATACGCTTGAACATGTATGTATACTTACAGGATGACTCACTCAGATGATCATCACTTATTGCTCAAGATTAACAAAACAATTCCTGATATATATAGCTCACCCACGGAACTACAGACCAATCAGTCTCTTCTCTGT
Source organism: Coracopsis vasa (assembly GCA_026283785.1). Classification (NCBI taxonomy): domain Eukaryota; kingdom Metazoa; phylum Chordata; class Aves; order Psittaciformes; family Psittacidae; genus Coracopsis; species Coracopsis vasa. Next base: position 88 of record JANHGB010028333.1, on the reverse strand, counting down.
GCCTGGCAAACTCTTGGAGCAGATTCTCCTGGAAGGCATGCTAAGGCACATGAAAAACAACAAGGTGCTTGGTGACAGCCAGCATGGC
>JANHGB010028330.1:0-11329 GCA_026283785.1 Coracopsis vasa | reverse complement strand
AGGGGGAATCTACAGAAACAGCATTTCTGTGAGTTTCCATCACAAAAATAACCCCAAAATGACCCTGATATATAAGAATCTGACCTCAACTGCAGCATCTCCAAAAAACACACTTCAGACAGCTTGAAGACTTCTAAATTAATGACTATGTGTCTTTATCTTCCTCTCAAAATGAGGTAAAAATTAGCTTGCCATCCTGTTGACCTTTGTCTTTAGAATGATGCTATGTTGGGTGCCCTTTCGGTTGCCTAAAGTTTTCTTACGTGAGGGACATTAATAACCAGCTTTGGTAAGTTAATGCATATGTGGCCCAAACATCTGATTTCTGTGCCAAGTCCAAAACTCCATGAGTCAATGCAGAGAAGACCTCAAAAAGCTACAGTAGGAATCTACTGGGTTTGGAAGTGACATGACTGGGACACACGTGCCCTAGTGCTGGGTCACAGCTTGACAAGCATACACTTGCATATCTGATTCAAAGACTATTCCAGTCTTTACAGTTTTGCAAATCACTCTTCTTCATCCTGTAACTATCCTTGCTCTCCAGAGTATTTGACCTTAGAGTTAGACCCCCTTTGGGGTAGCTTTGGAATCAGCTGTATGTATGATTAAAGAAAGGAGACAGTTCTTTAAATGACCCAGCTGGAAAAGGATATTTTTGGTCAATGATCTATTTTTATGTCTGCTCTGCTGTTTCTCATGAAGCTTGATGACAAAGACCTGTCCTTCAAAGCTAGCCTATGGCTTCTGAATTACCATTTTCAATTACTTTCTCTAGGTGAAGTCCACTATGGTTTTGTTTTTGTGGGTGGGAGCTCTATTAGAGGGAGTGAAATACCTTCTAGCTTAGTTTTGCTTGTCTTTTTATAAGGAGAGAAACACAATACACATTATTAAAGGTTCTTTTTAGAAAATTATCTAAAAGTTAAAATAAGAACTCTGAATTGCATTACAGTACTTAAGATGTGTTTAAACTGTTGACTACATCCATTTTAGTTAACAAATTTATTTTATGTCACTCTTAATCAGTAGAGGTATATTTTTGTTACTATTATTGATTTTGCAGCCATGCCAGTTAATGCTATTATCTTGGATAGTACATTCTGAACAGTTACCCTTACAGACATTTTAAGTAAAAACAAACATCAACTGGGAACTCAAAATGAAATCAGATCACTTTATGAATCTGAAAGAACAACCTTCATATTACACCACATAGTCTTCTTTGTATGACCTATCTTTCTATCCAACTTTGGTGATACACAGAACAAGCTTGACAAACTATGGAGGAAGAGTGTATAAATCAGTTGAAATTGGCATACTGAATTCTCTATACTTTTTTAAGTGAGGAGCTGAAAGTTCTCATCATAGATAGTTAAAGACTCAGGTATCATGATGGGAAATATGATCTAAACTTGAAGATGGGTACACAGGCTTCATCTATATTAAAACAAATTTGCTATGCCTGGCCTAAACTCAATAATTTTTTCCCTCATCAAGATGGAACAATAGATAATGCTCAGATTGAACTTCTGTTCACTGGAGATATGTTGCATAACTGATATCATAATGTTAGACTTGTAGAAACTCAGGACTATGCAGGATCACATTTTTCTGGAGGGTGGGTATTGCCATGCTTACCTACCTGCCCTTTGATGCTGTGCCACAAATCCCTACTTTTCCAGCCCCTCCATACTGTTTTGTTCTGAACACAGACTGCCTTTCACAACAAGGTGGTCTGCAGTCTGCTGGGGGTAGAAAATACTTAACGGAATAGGAAAACCCATCAGTTTCAGCTCAACCCCCGCAACTTTGAGATGGTTTGCAAAGAATAAAACTAAAGGCACTACATAATAGAAAGTTTGATACTATGTTAGATGGTTTTCACCTGACTAGAAAATACCAAATAGTATTTGTTACTCAGGCCACTCGGAAAGCTTACAAGCATGAGCAATACCCTTTGAAAACCTCTGCTTTCACAGGTCAGTACCCTCAAGGTATCATAAATTTAAGGTACTTGGGGCTCTAGATGTTAGAAGTCTCTTAATTATGGGTTCAGTTAACAAGCCCACCCACCCCCCCCCCCCCCCCCATCAGAACTTTCCTCACCTGAATAAGGACTGGAGGAACAAAGGTAATTTTGTACGTGAATCTGCTAGCTATCCAGACTCATTTTTAAGTCAAGGAATTTCGGGTGTTTTTCTTAAAGAGCAGGCTCGGTTCAATTTAGTGCTTTTTTCTTCACTATTATTTCTCCTTTACAACCACAGAAAGAGGAAGAAACCAAAAAATTCTCAGTGTTTTATTTCTGCCTTAAGCGCATGAGATTTTATTTTATCAGGTTGTGGTTTCCTTTCTTTACCTAATATTAGTTTAATCATAGAGGAACACCCTAGAGCAGATCACAGTTCAGTATCTGACATCCACTAATTTTATATGAATATATACATGCACATGAGTGTGTGTGTGTGTGTGTGGTCAGGACATTACATTCTTTCTTCATTTCTATATACAGTTATAATGCAAACCTGCAAATGAATTCAGGAGCATTATGAGATAGCCATGGTCTCATAGAGAGCATAAAGAGTCACCCTTTCTCCTCAGCTCAGAATAAAGGGAATGGTCTGCATTATAATATAAGGAACAAAGAACAACTTTTTTCTCAATGCTCACTTCACAGTAGTATGGGACTAATTAATAGGTGGGAAAGCAAAAATAGGCAGTGTTATTTGTGGGGCTAATTAAGATATGTGGCAGAACAAACGTGTGATTTTAAAGGTTTGTACAGCTAAACAATTTTATTAGTAAACACTATGCCTGTTCTTTCTTAGTCATCGGTTACCTTTTGTTAGATACAGAGTCTTTAATTAATCTCTCGAAGACTGATTTTGATTTATCTCAGAGGGAGGCTGGGGAAAAAAAGCAGATGTGTGTTTGTAAAAAAACGCCACCTTGCTCCCTTTAGTTTCTGGTAACAAAGTAAGTGCACTGATTTGATCTTTTAAACATGTTTCTATGCCCTCTCCATTTCATCTATTACTGAAGGAGGTGGGGAAGTGAATCTAAATGTCCATTCCATTTAATTCGCCACAGATTTAAAATGCAAGGAAACTCTCACAAAGAAAAAGCATTGGTCTAAAAGACTTGCTCATCAGCATATAGGAAGTCTGTGGCAGGAGCCAAGAATAGAGCTTGGCTCTTCCAAGTGCCCATCCACTGCATTAATCAATGAGGACAACTGTAACAAAGCTTACCTGCCTTTACCTGCCTTACCTCTCCTTTGAGGACAGTCTCCTCGGAACCTTAAGCTACTTGGGCTCTGAGGAGACTGTACTGTCCTCAATGTTACTATAGCAAGTTCCCAGAGACCACTATTTTCCCAGCCCAGCATCACCCAATTCAGCATCTTTTCTTTTGTTCAAACAGAAATGGACAGTTTTCCAAGAGAAAGCCTAGGAGATTTTAGGTGTCATTTTGGTTTTAAGAAAGCAAGCATGTCTCACATAAAAGCAATGTTGACACTTTTATTAATTTTGAAGCTACTAAGTACTATAAAGGGGTGGAAAATTTGGTGAGAGATTGTTCAAAAATCTAGAAAAAATGCTATTTTGATCCTTTATTTGCAACAATGAGTTCATAAGCCAAATATCAGAAGAGCCTCTTGGATATCTCAGCCTGTACACCCATAGGTGACAAGTATTTCAAGTTCTGTCCAATGTCAATCCTGATGCATACTGAATACAGGATTCTTGTTAGGGCCTCTACAATACACCTAGCAGTTCACCTGATATGATAAAGTTGTGAAAGGACAGGAAGTTCTGCTAAAGGGGCCCATAATACATTTTACAACAACAGCTGAAGCAGAGGACAGCTCTGGTCTTGAAGTACCACCTTGCTCATTTTCACACTCACGCTACCTTGTGCTAAAGGGCTTGGAGGAACCTGGTCTAGTGGAAGGCATCCCTTTCTGTGGCAGGGGTTTGGATCTGGATGAGCTTTAAGGTCCCTTCCAACCCAAATCAACCTACGATACTTCCACCCTCCTTCTCCTGGTGCACAAACACACCTGAACCAAGCAGCTCGTTCCATTGACCACAACAGTGCCATTACCAGCACATGACTAATTGCCATTATGGGCCAGTTCTGTCTGTTGCCACCTCAGTAGCATCCTACCAAAAACATTCCCTTGTTGCTATCAGATGCCCAGGTGTGCTCTACAGCAGGAGCTCGGCTGTGCTGCTCGGCGTGCTCTCCCCCTGAGGAGAGGGATAGATTTGGGCACAGGGATGCATGTAAAGGAGAGGATGATCTTGGCTGCAGATGCTAAATAAACAATTTTTTCTTACAACAAACCCTGGCACCTGTTCTCACCATGTCATGGCCCATGATGACTTACTGTCTACCAAGCATGACCAAATGATTAGTGGAGCCGTGTCGGTGTATCTCAGCAGTAATGGGGGCTCTCTTTCTATTTGCCTTCTATTGAAATCTAAGCGCTCCATTGGCCTGTGCATTTTCAGCTTGATGAATTCATTATTGCCCACTTCTTTTTGCCCTCCCTTTCTCAGGCCAGAGCTTTCCCAAAAAGCCAAGTGACTGTTTTTGGTTTTTTCCCCTCTCTGTGAGGTTTATTTTTCCTCTCTTTCTAGGCAGATGTCAGAAAATGTCGCCCTGATGCATCTGTTTCAAATGACATTTCAGTATAGGTTTGAGTCTATGTATATTAGACAGCAAACACTCATGACACCTAGCTTACTTATTTATTTATGTGGAAGAGAAAACATTCAGTTGTCTAACATCCCTCAATTAATGATATTGGGGAAAATGCATTTTCAAATTCAGAGGCAAAGAAAGCATTCAATTCATATTCTCCAGCAAACAAATGACACCACATAAATAAAATACAAAACTATTCAGCTATCATTAAAAATGTGACAGTCATCTAAAGTAGGAAATTCAACAATGTGGCTGTTGCATTTTGTCTTTAAATATTTACGTGGTATGGAGATAGGATTAGGCTATGCTAAATGTGAGTTTTCTTGGAGATACTCTCTTTCCCTCCTCAAAGTCACACCCAGTCAAACAGAAGGGACTTTGACCATTTGTCTGGCACTTCTAGATGTCTAGAGGCTTTTATAGAGCACAATAGGGCAAACACACTCAGGGTAGTTATTGTTATAAATCCCATAAAGAAATAAAGGCACCCTATACATGAACCAAAGCATAAATTATTTTTAACAGACGCAAGTTTAGGAATACCTCTGTGCCGTGGTCCAGTAGTCAGAGCAGCAAAGCAACATCTGAGTCTGGAGTCTAGCTCTGTCTCTGTGACACATTTTACTTTTCTGCCTCCATTTCATCCATAGAACAAGGATAACCTCTTCCCATCTTGAAATAAAGCTATCATTAGCTATTTGACCTGTAGAAGAGCCTACAAAAGACTCTTGGATGAGGTCCCTATTATACTAGATGCTGTACAAACACAGAACCACATGCTATTATGATGTGGGTGTGGGGTGCTATTAATAATACATTAAGACACTTTGAAACTATTAAGCAGAAGAGTTATTCTAAAATTCTTATTCATTTCCTCCATTTAAAAAAAAAAAAAAAAAGAAACCTGAACGAATAGATAAGGAAGCTATTCACAGAATTCCAAAACATCCTTCTGGCTCCGTGTATACACAAATGCTGTGCTGGTTGCTCTGCAGGGTAACGAGGAAGTAACCAGCAATACTATGGTTTTTTACTGACTCTGCCACTGACTTTACCTCTAACCCTTTTTAAACCAGTTCATTTCACTGGGGTCCATCTTATTTATCACTCAAGTGGATACAGTATATCATGGGACACAATACGGTTTAATTAAAGAAGACCCAGCCTAGAGAGATGTTAACTGGGTTTGAGAGCAGGAGTGATTATTGCACTTGATAGACTTGGGAAGTGGATGGAAATTATAATTTATTACTTATGGCAAATTTGACATTATTGTTAACATATATTCCCCCAGTGCCTTGGATGGACATATTTTGGAAAAATCAAATCAATAAGTGATTTAATATCTGTCAAGTGCTTTGGGAGCTTTATTTGAAATGAGTGTTAGAAGAGCAGTATCTTACTCTCAACTCCTTAATGTTCAAGCATGCCTTCTATTAATACTAGAACCCTTTGGAACCATTAGAGTTTATCATCTAAATACATATTTTGGCACATTAACTAATTTTTGATTACCCAATTAGACTTTAACAGCTCCATCTATCCTGTAAATTTTTCTTAATGTGCAGATTATGGACCCAATAGAACTTAATGGAGCTCCTTACAGTGTTCCGAGTTGATGCAGCTGGCACATGGACACTAACATAAGTATTTTCCTTCAGAGTGAGAATTACACACCTATCTTCCCATGTTGCTAATGGATGTTATGGCCTAAGTTGTCCCTGGGCACTGAGACAGCACAAGAGACCCAAATGTAATCCAATTTATACCATTTTATATGTTGGCTTTCATACATCTCCACTTCTGCCATTCCATATCAAAAGTACATCTCCTGAAGTCAACTGAGTCACAACTACACAAATCAAAATCCAGGGCTATTTGACCTATACCTACTCACGGTAAACCGTGATGGTCATGAGCAAGTTACCTGTGAGAAGCTGCTAGTGAAGGCTGCTTCCCCTCAGCTACATTTGGCATGCAGCTACGAGCTGGAGACAGTGCCTCCATACCACGTGCTGGTGGGTGCAGAATCACAGAACCACAGAATCATAGAATGGTTTGGGTTGGAATGGACCTTAAGATCATCCAGTTCCAATCCCCTGCCACGGGCAGGGATGCCTCACACTAAATGACATCACCCAAAGCTCCGTCCAGCCTGGCCTTGAACACTGCAAGGGATGGAGCATTCACCACTTCTCTGTGCATCCTGTGCCAGTGCCTCACCACCCTCACAGTAAAGAACTTCTTCCTTATATCTAACCTGAAGTGTCCCCATGTTCTCTCTCACCCCACTGTCTCTCAGAAGACAACACGCAGGCTGAACTCAGCACTGGGGCAGGACTTTTCCTCCCCTTTTGTGTAAATGCTATGCCATTTATCTGGTTGAGTTTTCCCCAATATACTGTCCAGCTCACAACCCATCCTCCATGCTCTTTGCCTCTGAACTATGCATTTCCTGACAAAAACACAGATGCTTAAGAGCCATTGCAAGAAAGAAGATTACTCAGATCACTGGGACAACAGCTATGGAGTAGACAGCCAGAACAAAGCAGCTGGAAGAGAGAAAAAACACTGAAGTAGCAAATCTGCATCCTTTAGCAAAGAGGCTTAATATATGGTACGGGTTAGCACTAACCCTGTTTGGCACAAGTCTGAATACAGGACCTTTGGTTGGAACCAGCAATAATTAACTGCTAGAAATGAAAAGCAGAGCTATAATATACATTTTGCTTCTCTGGCATTACACCTAGATCTGCCAAAATATCCAGCTATATGTGTAACAAATGAGTGCTTTCAATGGGCTGTCTCCTCTGCTGAAAACAGATCAAACTACTGCCATTAGAAGTAAGGCAGATTAAAACCAATGACAAATAAGGAAAGGCTGCATTCACACACACAAGGACAAATATTTTCCATGTTAAAATACAAATATTTTCCATGTTAAACACTTATAAAGTTATCTAATGCACTGTTAATTCAATTCTTTTTTGATTCTTTCATTTCTCTTAGCCTACACAGTTAAGCTGGTTTGAGCCATTCCCAGTTTCACTTTCTTTCTTTCCCTCCTCCTCACAGGCTGCAAGCACAACACTGGAATGTTTCCACATCATGAAAATACTTGAGTTAGCATTCTTTTCCTGTTGAGAAATTCCTTTTCTACTGCTTTTGCAGTAGAAAGAAAGTAATATTTTTAAATCTTATTGGTTTCCTTACGATGCTCCTTTAATAAAGTGTGATCATGCCTCTTAAGGAAATAAGCTTTCCCTTTTCTGCATGTGGTCTCACCCTGTCAGTGCTTTCATTATTTTCCTGCACAAAGTCCTTCCCTGATGTCTTTACTCGGAGCAGCACTCATTGTTCGTGAGGAGCCCAAGTTCAGCCTGTCCTGCTGTGATTAGATTCTTCTGGACGATCCCTTTCCACTGTCTGGAATGGATTTTGGAAGAGATCCACCTTGAAGATAGTTTAATGTCACTTAAAAACCCCAAACAAACAGATGTACATTGGAAGCGCTGCCTGGGAAAGTATTAATATTGCTGCTAAATGCAGAGATAGGGCTAATTTGTTTCTATATTCTGCATCCTGACTATCACTTGGTGTACTTCTTTTCACAAGAGACAGAACATAATGCTTTGCTTAACGAAAAGAGAGGTTTACTCTGTACCATGATTCTCACAACATCCTTTTCACTTGAGTATCACATCTCACTGCCTGTGACAGAGCTCAAGAGAGCTCAACACAAAGGCAGACGGTCCCAAAATCCTGGCATCAAGCGCTGCCAACCAACCTGATTGCCCCGTGTGCTATGCCTCTCTGTGGAACAGGCCCTGAACAGGTGTATTTACATCACCAACCATGTCAGCAGTGGGAGAAAAATGTGGGTTTTGTGTAAACAATGCTTGTAAAAAGTCATAACAACAAAAACCACACAGCAGCTACTGCTGAGAGAAGAAAATGAAATCTTTTCTAATGTGTCTGCATGGTTAGATGGTGTCCTCTGCTGTAGGAACAACTTCCCGCTCATTAAACCCTGTGCTGAGAAAAGATCCTATACGTTGAGATCTCACTCTTGGCTTTTTGTTGTAAAGTTCACCTGTTTTCTCAGTTATCATTCTTACCTAATTTGTTTTTCCATTTCACTTATGGGACCTGACCTTCCTGGAAGAAACTCTGAGTGCCTGAGCAGGTATATTCCTTTTACTATGCTTTGTCTGCATGAGGAAAAACAAATGAAGGTATACATTTTTAATCACACATAGCAACACAGGTGGGCATAGCTGAAATAGCCCCTTTTTTGCTATTTATTGCAGGCTGTGTTAACACCCTCTCTGTGGTTCTTCCAACTACAGTTTGCACCCATAGAATGTGGGCATGTTAACTTAGCAGCCACAAATTAGACACAGGTCATGGTACCTGTGCTGCCAGCTCCTGCTCCTCACATCCAGCCATGCAGCTCCAGGGACAAGACCAAGATTGCAGTTGCGCTAAACCATGGGCACTGCAGCAGTTGTCCCACGAAAGGGATGCTCCTCCGAGAAATCCCGTGTATTGAAAATCCATCACATTGCTACCGCAGCTCTAATTGCAGCTGGAATACGTCGGGCATACAGAGAGTGGCAGGAATTGTTTTAAAAGTTTGCCTGATGGTTTAAGATTTGATACTGGGCACAAAGTATCTCCCACTTCTCAGTCAACTGGTTAAATGTAGTTCCAGGGGTGACAACTATTACCTTCTGTGGTAATTATGCCCAATTTACACTGCTCTCACTGAACTAATATAAAAAACCCAAACCTAAAACCCCCACAACTATCATTTCAGTGTTTAAGAGTGGGACGTCTGGGTTGTAAGCAATACGCTATCGAAGTTTTCAACAGTATTCTTGTTAATTAACTTAGAGCACTGTACACCAGAAGCTAGTATCATTATTTCTGGTTTACAAATGGGGAAACGAAACAGAAATGACATAACTCTTAACATGGGGATGATCTCCCATATAGTTAGAGAATCCCAAAATCAAATGCGACTACACAGCAAGAATTTCTACTGAAAAATAAAGTTTAGAAAAAGAATTCAGGAAGGGAAGCATAATTCCCATAGAAATGAATACCCTGTTTTTCCAATGATTCTGCTGGAAACAACATTTCTGAAATTGCTTTTCCAACCCTTTGGGGAAATCCTTTGGTGTTTTTATTTACTTAACATCAGGAAAACTTTTAAATGCAGGAGTAGGAGGTAACATTGCTTCACCTAGAGGAATGCACGGTAGGTTGGAAAAGCATTTCCTCAGCAGAGGATTTCAGTGTCTCACTGTGACACATTCTCAATTCAAAGGCAATGGCAAATTATAAACATGCCAAGCTTACACCAAGTAGCCCATTACATACATTAGCAGCCACACACTATATGAAAAAGCTCTGTTTCCCATGCTCTGCTAAATCACATTTTGCCTACCGACACCTCAAACAGAGTCCCATTTGGGGCTGAATTCACCAAAAAGGTGGCAGTTCTCTTTTGAGCTTCCTCCAAAGATAAGCATGGGACACTATTCAGAAAAGGCATGCACAAGGGGTTTAAAAACACCCTCTCCCTGCCTTACCTGCCCTATGGAGAGGGACGCACACACCAATGGGCTCTGCTGGGCTGCTCTGCCTTGGCTGACTCTTGCCTGCCTTTGGCCTTAGGGAGCTTGACTCTCCCTTTGGAGACTCCTGATGCCACCCTGGGCTTTGCCAGCCTCCTTGGCCTTTGCCTTTTAACAATTTAATGAATGTACACAGACACACCACCCAGTTCATTCCTGTCTGTTGTAAAATATTGGCTGTTATTTGCATTGGACTTTGCAGCTTTTCATAAAGAGCTTCTCCACTCTCCTCCCTCTCCTTTTACACATACCTTTGATCATACAGATTATTAGCAAGTTTGACAATTAAAGGCTTATCACTGAGTAGGCAACTCGGCATCCATTTTGATGAAATGGGGCAGTTACACCTTTCCAAAAGCACATCTTAGACTGGTGAATCTCACTGCACCATGTAGCCTGAATGATGCAAAGCTGTAGTGATCTGGACCTCTTTGGCAGTTTGGGCCTCGTGTTACATCACTTAAGTGAAGCTTTGAATTCTTATTATTTATGAAAAAGTGCTGAGGCACTATTCCATGTAGACGCAATATCAGGCCTGGCTGTTGTATGAATGTCCTGGGTTCAGCAGTAGCAGTAATTTTTCTCCTTCCTAGTAGCTGGTGCACTGCTGTATTTTTGATTTTCAGCCTGGGAACAGCGCTGATAACACCGATGGTTTTAGTTGTTGCTAAGTAATGTTTACTCCGATCAAGGACTTTTTGAGTCTCATGCTCTGCCAGGGAGGAGGGGAAGCTGGAAGGAAGCAGAGACAGGATACCTGACCCAAACTAGCCAAAGGGGTATTCCATACCACAGCACGTCATGCCCAGTATATAAACTGGGGACAGTTACCCGGAAGGGTGAGATCACTGCTCAGGCCAGGCTGGGTATTGGCTGGCAGGTGGTGAGCGGTTGTATTCTCTTCCCTTGTTATTTCCCTTATCACTCTTATTATTGGTGGTAGCAGTAGTGGTTTTGTGTTATACATCCCT
>JANHGB010028329.1:0-35506 GCA_026283785.1 Coracopsis vasa | reverse complement strand
GAGTCTGTATGAATCTCTGCAGCTCTGAGCAATCAGCACAATCACAAACTGGTTTTGTGCAGAACAACAATTAGAAAGAGAAAACATACTTGGAATCTCTAATAAATTATTAAAAGCATCTACAAAAGTCGTGAATGTGGCAAAATAAAAAATAAAAAAGATACAAAAATATAAAAGATTACTTTAAAAGACTGTGAAATTACAAAATAAATTACTAAAACTAGACCTTTCTTAAAACATGTGAAGCTCTGTCAAGAAAGGCTGAGAAGCTCACGTCAAGGTAACAGGGTTACTGTTCGTGCCAGATTTTTCCTTTAGAAAGTACTTCTTGTTGTGACAATAGAAGTCAAGACACCTATCTTGAAATGGTGTAAACATGTGATATTAGAAGCCCCATTGTCTGGACAATGCTCTTAGTCATATGGTTTAGCTTTAGGTAGTCCTGCAACGAGCAGGTAGTTGGAACTGATGATTGTTATGGTTCCCTTCCAACTCAAGATATTCTATGATTCTATATTTAACAGAAAAATTTACAAATTTACAGCTGGAAAGGGACTACTAAACAAGGAGAGAAAGATAGTCTTTGTCATACAAAGCTCTTAACCTGCAGGCTGCTGGAAAGCAGAAGGATATACCAGAGGTATCATTGTGTATTCACCCTCTTGTTACTCCTTCCTAGAGCTCCTGTACACAAAGTATGTGCTTGAGAACATATACACATGGAGAGACACATATGCACAATACATACTAAACAGTTTTGTTAGTTTCTGCTTTTCATGTGCAGAGCAATGCCACAGGCCCCTGTTTCCCTAAAAACTGCTCTGCCTGACAGCAATGTCCACTCTTTAGCTGATCACATTTCCTCACAACTAAGAGGTGGAACTCTGATCTCCTGCATCAGCTCAATCTTAATAATCTCAATCAATAAGCTTTCAGGAAGCTTAGTTCCTACAGTCCTTTACTACTTAACTGTGTGTGGTGCTGTTTCCCACCAGGTAGAAAGCTGGGATTCTCACCGGTGTGCAGGGAGCAGTAGTGAGGCCTGAAGTGAGTTGTGTGCATTGAGCACTTTAATGGAGATGTCTACTGAATCTGCACATCCTGAATTCACAGTCAATTTTGGGGAGGCTTTGAATCACAGAAAGTAATTGGAGTTGCTGTGTTTGGGTAGTCTGTAGGCCTTTACAGAGAATTTATATCATCCATAAGGATGAACAGTATAAAACCAGCTTGCATCTGAAAAGCCATAGTGATATTACAGCTGATTTGGTTTTGAAGCAGTCAAACAGTCCTCTGAACTTTTCAGGTTCTGAAAAGTGAGGAGAGTCATCTTCCTCTTTCTTTCTGATAGTCACTCACCTCTCAAAAGCAAGGGTAGATTTCATCTGGAAAAAGAGAATAATGCTCCTGTTCAGTGCCCTACATTCCTTAGGACATTGCAGACCTCTTCCTGTCTATTCTAAGGTCTTAGAAAGTTTGTTTTGTGCTTTACTAACAATTTTTTGGTAGTAAGTAGCCTTTGACTTGGCTGCTTTGACAGTGTCAGTATTTATCACTGCCTGTTCAACAACTTTCTCAACAGCTGGAAGAACACCCCGGGTATGGGTAGTGATAGTTACGAAGCCAACTTCAGTAGCAACTGTCCCATTGTGTGTATCTTATGAGCAAAGATAGAAACGTGGTTTTCAGCAAGCTCTGTTTACAAAGGGAGAATGCTTGACTTATTAGTAAAGTGGCAGCTAAAGTATGTATGTCAGAAAGGTATCAATTGTGTTGATCTAGTAAAACCTACAAACTGCAACATCTTATCACAGGCAGATCAGCTGCAAATGGGTATGGTGGGTGAGCAAGGGTGAACTAGAGCAGGAAAAATTGTTAGAAACATCTGGCAGGTTCAGTAACTACAGTAATGAGCTCTTCATGATGGTCTGACAGTTATTTGCTCCTGCTGGCAGTGTCGTCTTTTTCTGGTGGCCCAAAGAATCCCTATAGATACTGTTGGAAACTTTTTTATTTCCTTAATATTGATGACCCAAATGTAGTGGCTTACGTGCAAGAATCTTTAATTATTAAGGAGTTAAATTTTGCAGACTTAAGGCATTTCGGCATTCCTGTGTCATGAGATTATATTTTAATCATCCAACTCTTTTTTGCTTCCAAGACATTGACATCCTACTTTATGTTCACTTTCAAGTATAAATCTTTTTTCACCATTCATGAGGGGTTAAGCACACAAATTGCTGCATTTGTATACTAGTTGTCTAGGCCCAATTGAATTGTAGTGAAAGAGGAGCATATACAGATCTGATTATTCCATCTCAGTTGGCAGGGAGAAGTAGTTCTTCAAATGTGCTTGTCATATTAAGTTTATTCAGGTTTTCCAAAGTACACAGAGCTACTACATTACACAGAGTACTACAATATCTTTGCTGTTACTGACATGGAGCTGAAGATTTGTTTTGAGGAACTGGCCCATAACAGGCAACTGAGAAGGTAAAGTAATAAAAAAAAGAGAGAAAGGAGGAAGATGTTAGAGTGGACAAAACCTCTGCACCTTCAGCAGCTAGAGTGCAATGTATGCTTTTTGGTTGATCATTTTAAAGAGCAGGATCCTGTTGGCAGTTGTTCCAGCATATTTGCTTTAATCTTCAAAGTACCAAGTTGAGAGGAGGTGTGGCAGAGTAAAAGAATGTGAATGAGAAACTCTTAAGAAGCCTTTTAAAGAAACTCTTAAGAGGCTTTCAAAAGAGAATTTTCTGTTTGAGTTTCTTGGATTTGTTTTCTCTTCTTTCACAATCTTCCTTAAAAGATTATTCTGTTTAGTAGGTAAAATGTTAGCCCTTTTAGCACTGTACTGCTCTTGTTCTTACGAATCATTACCCTTTCCATATCACCTAATTTGTACTGTTTAAATATTTTTTGTTAATATTGATTCATTCCCCCGAATACATAGATATTCCCTTCCCCACATCACATCATATTTAGAAGTCTTGCCTTATGTTGAACTATTCTCATTATTCTTTTACTGCTGGGTGCAGTGGAGCTCTCACTCACAGATCTTAAAGAGCTCATTCTCCACAGATCAGGATCTCTGAGGGATAAGCCACCTGGATGTATTCATAAAGCAGACTCAGTTAGGTAACCACTATGATAGCCAAACATTTTCCTCTGAGAGCAGGCATCTTGTGCACCTGCTGTGTTCTGCCCTCAGCTGTGTGTCTTCATCTATTTGTAAGGGCAAGGACAGGTTTTATACCCTGTTGCATACTTAATGATGAGTCTGTGTTGTTGACAGCCTACACGCTGTGGACTACGTAGGGGTTTCCTGGTGGGCCTTCAACTCTGTTGGGGCACTAGGAGATACAGAAGTGACCTCTGAAGGATCTCAAAAGCCAAGGCAACGTCTATGCTCTTGTTCTGCAGTGTCCACTACAGGCATGTGAAGGGCTGCCAGATGTGTGTGAAGTGTTAGGCAGCTGATGAAGCTTACAGAGCAAGCGCTGTCCTTGAAAGCACAGGGAGGAGCAGACTTCACTCAAACCAAAGGATTACAGATGTAAAAATAAAAGACATGCGAATGACATAGAATAACTCTTTGGAATTTAGATTGTGATTACTTATTTCCACAAAGACAGCTGCTTTCTAAAAAAACCCTTCCCAAGTGGTTGAAGTTTTAAAAGTTTACAACAATAGATTATTTCAGTGATACAATTTATGCCATATTTAAATGTTTGATCTGTTGTTTTGAGAGATAACTAGCAAATACTTAATGTGTTTGAGTACTATACCTTGGAAAAGTCACTTTCAAAATTAGTAAGTTTAGTAGTATGTAATTCAGAAAAGAAAGCAGAAATTAATTTACTTCCCAGAATACGAATTTATTTTTGATGAGTAATGCTTCATACTCACAGAGTGATTAGTTGTATTTTTATATCTCCCACAATTTATCATAATTAAACTCACCACCAATGCCAAGCATGTTCAGATGTATTCTCAGGATAGCAGCTTTTGCTTGACAAAACTATCTGCAAAGCACTGTTACTCCTCTGACTCTAATCAATTGTTATTAATGAGACTTCCAAGTACTTCTTTCCATTGCTTTGGAAGATGTTTCAGCACTCTATTGCTTCATTTTACTTGAAATCTTGAGGGCTTTTTAACAACATAAAATACAGATACCAATGTTACCATTTAGCTGTCCTTTTTAAAAAGGCATAGCCCTTCTTTCTGGGCCCCCATGAGTGGCCCACAGAATTCAGCCTAAGTGTTAAACATAACATCTAAGAGAAATGGAAACGTGTGGGAAGTGCAACATCTCGAGGAGCATTTGCAGAACAAGAGCTGGGATATAGCAGGGGTCTGAACAGCAATCTAGTCATCTGCTACCATCTTAATAGTAGCTGGTCAGCTGAAAACCTCTGATACAAAAATTTCTTGTTGCAAAATGAAACGAGTTTTATGCAACACACAGAATATATGTACTTTTATTGTGAGTGAAAATATTGGTTTACTAATAGTAAAGTGTTTCCTTTGATTTTGCTATTTTGGATTTTAAGTTTAGTGTATTTTTTACTACAGTCATAGTATTTTATGCTTGAGTGATGGGACTGTTTCATCCAAATTTTGTATCATTTGGTTGCTTTCCAATTTCAGCTCAAAATTCTTGTTTTGAAATTATTCTCTTTCTCATTGTCATTCTCTTTTTCTGAGCTTCAGAGTGTATGCTCCTTCATTCATTTGGGTATTTATGCTTCCTGACCTCCTTTTACTGTCTGTAGTTCCAAGATGAAGTTGTCTCATTACTTTGTTTGTGTTGATCCAAATATAGCTCTGAATTCCAGACTCCAAAACTTTTTGTATCAAACTGTTTCTCAGGTTGACAGCAATGCACAGTAATTTTCCTTACCTACTTAAATGTTTAATATTTAATAAATCATATATATATATAAAATAGCTCAGGATTTTAATGGCCATATTTGAAGGCAGAAAGACCACTGGGAGAGTTTCCACTCTAAGGCCATCCTACTTTCATAAAATGTTAATCACATGAGATAAGATCCAGTCTGCCTACCCAGTTTGCATCTACGTATTGCAACTCTGCATCTGACTGTCTAGCTTGGATCTGAATTTTAGATGTCTAGTGAAGAAAGCCTCCTAAAATAAGCACATGCATTCCTTGTCAAATGAATGGAACTCTCAAGTGCTCCAAAGGGAGATACTGTCTGCTTGAATTCAAGCATCTAAGTAGGTGTTTTTTCCTCAGCTCAGCAGCTGAATTGAAAAGGTAAATTTTACTTTAGTAATTCAATAGGTGATCTCTCACTGGGTGCAAAAGTGAAATGAGCAAATAGAGATATGTTTATGCAACAGTCACACCACTGGCACGTGTAGAAGGGAAGTCAGGACATGATCTGTCCATAGTTACACCTAGAAACATTACCAAGGGCATTTTATGCTATTATTAATGTAGTTCAAAAAATGGTTATTTTTGAAAACTTGCTTTACCTGGAAATGAGATAAACCAAGATAATTTCTTAGAAAACACATTTGTCTCACTTTAAAGGTATCTTTTAAAGTTATCTTTCTTTAAGTATCATGTATAACAAATGAATTATGGTTTCTATGCTAGTTCAGCAGCAATACCTATGCATGTGACTTTCACCTTAAAGATATAGAGTTTTTTGTAGTCATCCAAAGGGAATGCTGTCAGCAATCAGAACTCCATTTGTACAATAGTTTCTGATTGACAGAAAAAAAATAATATTCTTCTTGGTGTTTGGTGTTATAACCTTGGTAACTTTAAAGTAACTTTCAGCAATATTTTCCACTTAGAGGTATGGGGGTCCATCCTCAGCAAGTGACAAGCAAAAATAGATAAACTTTTAATATACAAATGTGGGTCTTGATAGAATTTTCAGTCTTGGTGATATGAGGCTAATCTGTTTTCCAAAAGGTGATGGACAGCATGGTTCTCTAAGCTAATTATTTTGAATAGATTTCAGTTTGACATGGGTTTACATTATTGACTTCATGGATCTGAAAAAGCTTGAGTCCAAAGAACAAACTTGAGCTTTAAAATAAATAAGGAAAGAATGCCCATAATCAAAATTTGACTGATGAGTTCCTGTTACTTTGAACAGGTTTTGATACTCAAGTTTTCTACAGTAGCTCTTAATTTTAAGAAAGGTTGCCATTATAATGAAGTCCATAAGCAAAATAGAAGATGAAAGGCTATGTCATGACCAGTCCTGCACCATCAGAGGCCAGTGTGAAGGACAGACACACTCCTTGGCAATGACCAGATGGCTGCTTGGCTCTGTAAGCTGTCTGAACTACTTTAGTAGCTGCCTGGGAGGGCAAGAATTGATTTCTTTGGCACTGCAGGGCTTGTTTCTGACTTCAGTTCGAAGCTGCATATAACAGAGTTCTGGGCCAGGAATGCTTTGCTGCCTAGTGTCTGTCCAGAAGCCTTCCAGTTCAGAAATGTGTGCAGAAACATGTCCTCCCAACCCAGTTTGTTCCTTTCCCCCCTGCATCCTCCCCAGGCTGGCCAGGAGCATCGATATTGACAAGCAGTAGCAAGGCTGAGAATTCATGGACATATGGAACATAGTCTGTAGAGACTACTGTAAGGAATTTATACTGCTTTTTCTCATTTCTGCTTTGTTGAAAAGCAAAGGATGTCGTCCATGATGCAATTTCATGTTGCTCTCAGGTAAAAAGTAATTAACTTTTAATTCACTTACAAGGTGAAATCAGCATTTCTTTTACTTCAGTAAATCTGTATTTCTTTCAAGTTTTCTATGTTTGGAACTTTGTTCATGAGTTAAGTATGATTTAGCAATAAGCATTTTAAGTCTATGGAAATGTGCATCAGACCTGTTGCAAGTCAGTTAAGATGATAAATATGAAGTATAGAAGTAAAACTATTGATTTGAAATGTTTATTGGGAAAGAAGCTGAGAAGCTATGTGGATATTTATAAATTATGGATGTTTTACATAGCTAAATGTTGCCGGTAAGCTTAATGTTTCCTCTTTAACATTTCATTTCCATTTTTATATATTTTGTAACACATCTGAGGATTTAAATAACCGAAGTAATTTCTAAACAGAATAGTCATTGGTATACTGTATTCTGAGATGAATGTCAGTGCAAGTGCAGAAAGCAGCAACTGTTAAAAAGGATTACAAAACTCAATATTTAGACTATTAACAGTGTCTAATAAAGCTGCTTCTGGAACACATTTAGTGGGTCTATCAAGTGTATTGAAGCAATGGGCTATTTGTCTACAAAACACTTAAAAGAAGAATATTGCTGGCAAATATTTTCAGACTAGCTAGCCCTACACCAATCCCTCCTGCTTCAGGAGTGTGTGTGCTTATATGAAATTAATCAAATTGCGTTGATATTTTCTTTTTTAAATGGATTAAGACCAGTTATATTAATTCAGTAAGTATCTGTCTACCTCTGTGTCTATCCCTTGAAAACCTTGCCATTCAGTTATTGTTACTTTAAAAGAACCTTCAGCTCCTGAATAAGTCAAGGAACATTTGACAACGTGTTTCTTTGTAATTTTTTGGATTATTTTTTTGTAAAGATATTTTTAAAAGCTTTTGTATGCCTCATCCATCTAACACATGGAAAAACTGCTGAAAGCTGGATTTTATGCATTTAAAGGCATGTAAAGTTAGTGAAGCATGTGAAGATGCAGAGAGACACCTATTGTTATTTATAGTGGTTTTGGGGACCTAAGTCTCTTCACTTTCATTAATTTCAGTGGAAATCTGGCAAATTGCCAGCTTCCAAAGTTCGTAATCTGTACATACCAGTACCTTCAGATTTCTGACTTTTAAATATCTGGTTCTCAAGGTACATTGTGTTTAGTTAACTAACCTTTGTATTTTGTTCCTTGAACTTAGCCATTCTAGATTCTTTTCCGCAAGATCAGCATTAGGGTTGCAATTACTTGATCTTACAGCATTTCCCAGTGGGAAGGTGAAATGCTAAGACACCAATACTAATGCTTGTCTTTCTTGGTCCTGCATGCTACAGTGCTGACTTTTGTTCAACAAGGATGCTGTGCCCTGAACAAGCTCTTGGGTATGAAGGTATTGCAGAAGCATGTGTTCATGCTGCCATGTAAGCAACTCCTGTCCTTGGGAGGCGATCTGCACCTGTGTGGGATGTTCACAGGTTAGAATCCCTAAAGTGAGAGGAAGAGACAACAGAATAAATGATGGAGAAATTAAGAAAACAGGGTGAAATATTTTATCCTTCTAAAGACCATTTGTATTCTACACAGAGCGTGTATTGGCATGCCTCAGCCCAGCACCTACCATGCAGAGACGACTTTAATGGTGTGCCACCTCTCTTCTTCACTGCAGCTGTAGAGCATCCCTACTTCTACTGTGGCACACTTATACACTGAGAAGTAAAACATATTTCCGTGTTTTCTACTGTAAAACTGAATTTCATTCAATGACTAATTTCTTTTGAATTATCCCCAAAACTCTGTCTCTACTATAAGTTTGAAAGCCAAGTCTGATGGTGGCTTGGTTAGACCTTCCATCTATAGGGTGCTTTCTTTTGTTCTTTCGTTCTGTTCTTTTTGATCAAACCTCAAATAGGTTTGATCATTTCCTATTACTACCTTAACAGCAAGCCCCTTTCAGCAGTTCAGTAGACCAGAACCCAAGTTCTATGTGGTCTACCCCAACTGCAAACAAAAAAGAAAATAAAGGGAATTTGAATTATTCTTTTCACACAATTCTGTGAAATCAAAAAAAAAAAACAACCAAAAAACAAAAGAAATAACCAACAACTTGGAGTAAGAGGCAATTTTTAATAATAGATTTCAAGATTCAAATTCGTTTTCTCATGACAACTAATAATTGCTGCTGCAGCTCAGTTCTTGGGTGTGACAGTACAATTGGAATGAATGAAAAATCAGTAAGGGGAGGGAGAATCATTCTTTCAGCAGACTGCATTAAAGGGAGAATCCCATTTAAAAAGAAATCAGGAAACTCTGGCTGTCACCTTTTAAGATGAAAACCAAAGTTAGTTAAGTGAATAGGATTCTGTCCACTCAGAAGTTATAATAAATAGTAGTACCTAACCTAAACTATTTGTGGTAATGAAATTATCTTGAAGTAACACATTTTAAGTCTCATGGATAGTACTGGAAGACACTGCATATGCTCAAGGATCTCTGAGGATACAGTGCACCTGAGGATACAGCTGTTAGCCATTGATTGGAGTTTTGTCTAAGAGAGATCTGATACAGCACCAGATGTATTTGCAAAAGTCAAAGACAGTGCATGTGTCACCACCAGCAGATCACAATTGTAATGCTTAGTTTGAAGTATCCGGTTATGGATTGCTGTCAGGAACTTCAGAAAGAAAAGCAGCCAGTAGGTTCAGGTTGTGCAACTTCTCAGCACATTTGCTGAGGAGAAGGCTCTCTAGAGTGGTTTAAGCACAGGTCTGGGAGCCAGGAGGTCTGGATCTATTCGTGGCCATGTGCTATGACCTTGAATAAGTCAGGTTAACCTCTCTGGGCTTCTGTACATCTGGTATTATATCTATGCTTAGGTAAAAACATTACAAAATGTTACTGCTGTAGTCACTACACTTCTAAGGGCATCTTTGCTTTCAAGACAATGGGAATGCTAGGATGAGCAGGAGAAAGTTTGGGAGTTTTTCTATGTGGAGTCCATGTTAGTAACCTATCCTAGTTCACATGTGCTCAACTTCAGTGTTACATGTCTTTCCTCTAAGGAGTATCACCCTGCATGCAGACAGATAAGGAACTCCTTCCCTCCACACCACCCCAGAGCTTAGAGTCTGTAAGGAAGTGCCAGACCTCTCCTTTATGGGTCATCTTTTTGGTCCTCCATCCAGATCTCAGTCAGCCACAACACATCACATAAAGCTTCTGCTTCAGACTGATGTGTCCCCAGGGCATCTCTGTGCAGGAGGATGATGTGAAAGGATGGCTTGTAACCTGTTTCTGATCTCAACAGGTTAAACAAGCAATGCTGCTTATGAGGATGTGTGGTTTTATATTGGATAGTCCTCACAGATTGCGCCAAGGCAGATGTTTCATGTTCTCACATCCACTAATAGGTCCCCATGCAGATGGCTAGTCATGTCCAGACTTCTAAGGCACTGGCCAGCTTCGGTGGGAGATTGGCTGTTCCCCCCATGCACTTAGATGGGAATAGATGGAAATGAAGCTGGGCCTGCCAGCCTGGTCTATACCAACAGCGATTCTGTTAGATTTTACTTGATTTAATGAAAGTATAACCTTGATACAGCAGTTGCAAATGCTGTGACTGTGTGACAGCTGAGCAGTGCATGTCTAGTACATAATAGTGTGAACCCCTTGCATGCACTTCAGCAACATGTGAGACTGTGAACTTCCCTGCTGAAAGAGAAGTGCTGAGATGAAGCAGCAGTAAGATATTCTCGCTCTTATTTGTGGACACTAGAGGGCAATATAATAATATAGTCCCATAAATTCCGATAGTGGTGCTTGCAACTTGAACGTTGTAATAGGAATCGACATTTTTAAGTGCTTACCTGAATTGTTAGCAATCCACGCATTGCTAATCATACAAATCTCTGGTGTTAGCTACAAAGGACACTCAATCTTGGTTCTGTGTTATAAAATACATGACTAAGTAACATTACTGCATCTGACAATACGAAAAGAAGGGATCGCAGATTTATTTGCTTTTCTCATGTTGTGGCTGGTTCTGGCCCCATCCTCTTCTGCACTGTGCTTCCAGCTCAGATGGTGGAGGAAAATTTGCAGAGAGGTGACTGCACCTTTTCCTTCCAGCCACAGAGAAGGTGGAAGCTGGTGTTTTGCTTTGTCTCTAGGCATGCACTGGATAGTGATAGCTATGTAGGAAGCAGAAAAAAAGGAAAAAGAAGTTGGGAAAACTGGATCCCTGAAGCTGCTGGAAGATGACTGTTCCCTGTGCGGCTCTGGGGGTGGCTCTTTTGCAGGAGGTTGTGGGTGGGTTTGATTTTCTGCTACCCCATGACGATAGGAAAATAGTAGTTGGAACATGAAAATTAAGAGCTGTTTTCTTCACTGTCTGAGACGGGGAGCTGTGAAATTCTGTCAATATTAATATCACAAGAGGCAGAGCAATGTTTTTGCTAGGCTGTTCTGCTACAGTTTTTTCCTCTCCTGCAGCAGCTCTGACACAACAGCAGCAGGAGGGAGAAAAATAAAAGGAGTTAACCTGAGTTTTTACTGCAGGGTTTTCATCACAGAACAAGAGTAGGAGGCAAAAATAATAGGAGCACGCTGCCATCAGGTAGGAAATTATTAATATAGGAAACTGTGTAAGGTCTCAGACATTTGATGTCACATGCTGTGTAATGGGGTTTAGCTCCCACGATGCTCATAATTTTCAAAGAGCAGCTGACAAGAGGCCCTAATGCCAGAGATCACTGTGAACTCTGTTTATTCAACCTGATGCAAGTTCTGGAATTGCTATAAAAGTTGCAAATTTTGAGTGAGTTTAGTTTGTGCTTGCATGAAACAACATAGAATATTGCAATAAAGAAAACATTTCACTTTCACAAAAATGGCTTTTGTCTGGTGGTCTTGACACCAACCTCAATATATTTGCCCCCACCTCACTGTCATGTCAGACTGATCGTAGCTGGAGTCCTTAGTTGTAATTGTAATCCAAAGACTAAATCCTGGCCCCCAGCAGTCATGCCTGCTGCTGTCTCTGCTTTAGGAGACTTGCATCTTTGGCAGTTCACAGTTCTGTGACCAGTGGGTCGAGTGCACATCTTTTACTTGGAATTTAAAAACAGGTCTTGATTTCTTTTTTTTTGCAAGCATCGGCAAACTCAGCCTTGGTCTCTGCTGAAGGAGGTTTTGCAGATGCAGCTGCACCGGCAGAGTGCAACCCTCCTAAATTTACTTCTTACTAGGAGGGGGGTTTGCCTGTAAAGCTTAATCCAGAAATGAAGTAAGGTAGGTCAGCAAAAGGGTTTCCTGACAGTATGACAGCTATACTGGGCCATTTTCTGGTGAAGTTGGATGCTTTATGGACAAGATAGGTACTTTTTTACGGTCCTGACTGGTGCGATCATTCTATAGTGAAATCTCTGCGTGGAGGTGAGGTCTCACTGATGCTGGGGCAGTACTGAATAGTAGCAGCTTCTCCACTTCTCTGGGGCCTGAAAAGGAGAGGCAGGCAGTGCTTCTCATTCCATTTGGAAAGCAAGGGAAGGAACAAGGTCCAGATACCACAGTCTCTACTGGAAGAAACAGGGGCCATGTGCATCCATAAAATGAAGGTGCGATATTAGCTCCTTTTTGTCAGCTTGCTCCAACTAGCTGTAAGGACATGGATTTTAGCACATAGTAGCAACCAACCTGCATTCCAGGATCCCCAGAGGCTTCTGCTCCCATTACTAGTTCATGCAGAAGCACCCACTGCTGCTGTCCCTTCCTTGCCACGGTCGTCCGGGCTAGAGCTGCTGGCCTGTCCCTGGCACTGGATGAGCCCACTGTGTTTTGAGCTGCTGGCCAGCTCTCAGCACCCTGTCCGGAGGGAAAACAGCCTTCTGCTCCACCTGTGTAATGACACGATTTTCAGCTCCTGAGTCTGTGTTTTAAAGATTTGGGCGCCCATGCTGTTCCCCTGGGCAGCTGATTTTTCCCTCACATCACCTTGCATTTCACCATAGCGAGGCAGGGCTGCTGTAGTTTGGTTTATCTCTTCTCACACAGCAGGGCAAAGGGTGATAAGCTCCTTTGTGCGTGCCTTGCCATCAAAGCCTGCTAGATACTTACTTACCCCTCAAATTATAGTTTAAGTGTTTTGTTTGTCCTTAAGTTGTCATTAAGTTTCAAGCTGAAGCCTTTTCTCAGGTGGCATTGCAAATGTTATTTCAATTACACACTGATGCGTTAGTGGCACTTCCAGTGGGGTGAGATTGCCTGCCAGAGGATTAAAATGTTATTTACAATAAAGACACTTATGGCATATGTGCCTTCATAATGTTGTATCTGTATGGCTGTCGGTGAAAGCAGAGGTGGGCAGCAAAGATTTCTTCCTACTTTTAACTCTCTCACTGTTTGGCAGAGGGGAGCAGACAGCCTAGCTCTCAGAAATACTAAACTGATCACCCTTTGTATTGCACGAAGCAAGGGAATGAGGCTTTCAGCTGGCATGTGCATTTGTTATCCATATTTTAGCTGCTTGAACACATACAGAAAAAAGCCGTGGTAACAGCAATTAGTTACGGATGGAATGTCCTGGAGAGCCTTTCCTGAAAACAGTCTCAAGGTGTTTTCCTTGAACTGTCTGAATAACTTCAATCCCTCTTCTCTGCAGTGCTTTTGTGAGATCACGTTCTGCAGTGTGATTTTGCTACCCTGCATTATGTATTACTGATTTAACTCCTACCACAAAAAGGTGCCAAGGAATTTCCAAAGATGCACACTTACTCACATGAACTTAGACAGGAAAACTGAGGTGACAAACCCAAACTAAGCAGTCTAATTACCAGTAGATTTACAAATCAACTGTGGTATGGTAAATTTTGTCCAGGCATGCATGGTATTCTGAGAATTTAAAGTGCATGAAGGTTTTTCCAGTCACTATCTCAAATTCATTTCCTGTGGAAAATTAGACTGGGACTAGGATGTATCTACACTAATGTCGAGGGAGTGTTTTACTCAGTGAATCACTGTAAAGTACCAAAACCTGGAAGTCATACATGCTGAAGTAAAATGGTATAGGAGTGAGCCATATGGAAACAGTTGTGTTACGAACAACTAATAGGATACAAGTGGCTTTTTTTGTCTCTTCCTCTAGTAAACACTTACAGAGAACCCAGCTTCAAATTATACACTTGCTTTGTGGTAGCAATAAACAGCCATTTGTTAAGAATGATCTGTTTTGATAGCTCCGTTCTTTGACATTTCAGAGTTTCTTTCTTTGAAATTATTCCCCTGTGCTACCCAAACTGCAGTTAACTCTTCTCATATCACTTATAGAACAGCTAGAAGCTCATCTCCTCAAATTCATCCATGTTGCTCCACATCCAGATTATTTAATAATCTCAGTTTTAACATCTGCTACCCCAGGGTGCTTCCCAGCACATTCAGCAGTGCCTCTTATGGCTCAGGTATAAGGAAATGTGGCTTTTCAGCCCTTTGTGTTCTGGGAAGGATTGGAGGAAGAGAGGGTCAAGCTGCAAAATCATTGACTTGAAATTAAGGGACAGAATTGTGGTAGAAGAATGGGACAGGAATGAATGGAATCACGTTTGTCATAGGCTGAGGCAGAAAGGGGTAGACATGTAGCAGACATGTAGCACAGACCATGACCTGCCATGGGACAATCCAGAGGAATGCTAAGGAGGAACTCCATTTCCACTGCGCGTGGATCAAAAAGGAAGGATGAAAGCCAACGAGCAGGCAAAAGAAAGGACACAGGGAACCATAATGCATAAATCTATGAATCAGTGTGACAAGGTTACGTGTTATGGGCAGCCACACAGGTGCTTCATTGTCTCTCTCTTGACTCAGTCTAAATGCCGGAGCATAAAGCCTGCTAGGCTGAGTATAGCTGAAGGCAGCAGTTGATGGTAGAAGATGGTTCAGGATTTTACAGCCTGCAGTATTAAGTACTTGCCTAGTAGTATTACAGAGAAATTACAGAGATGCATTGGAGAACTTTATGAAACTTTTGCCATACTTGTAAGGTGACTGAAGATGGCGAGGTCACCCAAGAATGCTGTGTTTTCATGCTGAACATCATACCGCAACCATGGTGACTTCTAACTATGCTTTGCACTTTTATGAACACTCACCTCATTCACAGTTTCATGAAACAGTTAAGAAATAAGGGGATTTATATTTATTTCTGGTTGAAGGGTGAAATCATGAACAGAACAACATTTGCTTCCTGTGTTTAAATTTCAGTTGCTTTGTTTGAAACTGAAGCTCAAGGCAGAAGGCTTTGAAGCTTACCTTTGGTTGGTTATTTTAAGCATTTCGTGGGCTGCAGCAGAGTAGGAGGGTATCACTGGCAAATAAGCTTTGTATTTTTGACAGGGAGTCTTGTGACATTTCAGTAAGTTGGATCCTTAAGCAGCAGAAAGACTGATATATGTAGCAGCATTTCTCATGTGTGAGCTTCTTCATCTGGAAAAGAAACTCCTTCCTCTTGTAGTAAGGCAATTTTTGCATCATCCTTGTAGGATGAGAGAGAGAAAAAGATCTGCTGTTTTAGATCCTGTACATGCCAACATCATACACCATGTCCAAGAGACATATCACTGATTTTGTTGGAGGATTTGTTGGCAATCTTTAAAAATTCAGATCAGCATAAGTAAATAGCTTAAGGACATTTTAAAATAATAGGATTGACACTGCTGAGCAAAGCTTTATCTTAGGATAGCTGATTTTTAGGGTTTCCATGAATTCGAACATGACAAATGAATCAGTTTCTCAGTGAAAGTGTCCCCTTCCCCCTCCTCTCCAAAATACAGAAAGCTTAAAAGGCAGTCAGTTTCTGTTAGTCTGTCCATGCATCTTTCCCACAAGGTCTGCAGAGGTTTCAGCTCAAATCACATATGAAGATAAATACTCAGTAAGTTTACAAGAAAAATAGGTTGTTTTCTTTCTGAACTATAAAGTCACTGGGGATCTTATGCAGGGAAGATTTTAACTTAATTACCTGTAATACAATTATCCATACGAAAGATTTTTTTTTAAGTGGAATTTACCTGGAAAGGATTGTTGATGATGTGCAAGGCAGAAGGCAGTCTCAAATGGCTGTCCTTAAAGCTCTGCCAGCTCTGTAGAGCTGAGACAAATAGAACTTCAGGTTGGCATTTTCACCTGAAATGAATGAGGAATAGGGCAGGAATGTGTATTTTAAGAATCAAACCAATAATCACTTTCTTATGACTCAGTAACAGTGGATAAGGAAAGTTAGAGATGCACTTGAATTCTGGACTCTTCAGTCTACCATACCCAGGAGATGCGAAACAAAATGAAGAGCACTTATTAAACATAGACGGTTTGAGATATTTGCACCCAAGTGCCACTGAAATTCAAAGTCAGGTGCACTCATTCATAAAAGCAGAACTTGGTTTATGAAAACTATGAGTCAAAATATATTTTTAGCCAGTCATTAGGAAGTTTTGGGGGTTTATTCCTGTCCCATACATTTGTTTCACATTACTTGTTTTTCCTGCCTTATAAAAGCTGTCAAACTTATGAATGGTGCTGCAATTTTTTTTTTATTTTCTTTTTCTTCATATTTCTTCTAAAAACACCTAATTAAAAAAAAAAAATGAAGATGGATGACTGGTCCTTAGTGTAAGGCGTGGAATTCAGACCATTTTCTCACATAGTTTTCATAGTGTTATCAGTTATATAGCTCACTCAAGCTTTGATTGTTCATACCTGTAAGAGAAAGCTTCCCAGAACCATACTACAGGTTTGCACCTACTGTAACTCTTAAGAAAACTCTTTATTCACAAGATCTTCAGGAGAAACTCCTGATGATTTCCAAGAGACAACTAGAAGCAAAAGGTGGGGAGGAGAAGGGAGATGTGTTATTTCTGTCTGAAGTCTTCACTGGGTGTAACCCTTTCGTTGGATGTTCACTGGATCAAATCCTTTCCCCCATGACTAAAGCATTTCATCTTCACTTCAGTGCAGACACAAATTCCACCCAGTTCTGTCCATTGATGCTGATTACCTTTGGGTCATACTCAATGCATGAAAAGATTGTCTTGGGAAACAGTAGAAAGGTAATTTT
Organism: Coracopsis vasa; assembly: GCA_026283785.1. NCBI lineage: Eukaryota > Metazoa > Chordata > Aves > Psittaciformes > Psittacidae > Coracopsis > Coracopsis vasa. The sequence continues at coordinate 18,687 of JANHGB010028329.1, read as the reverse complement.
AACTTCTAACAGCTCTTCAGAACAACTAAAACTCAAATCCCACTTTACAGTATTTGTAGTATGATCCTTTGATCTGTTTTTAAAATACTGCCGGCAGCTGATGTATTTCTACCCTTTGCTGCCATGTAGCCTACTTGCAAACTAATTGATGTACCCTGTAACAGCTTGGCATAACAAAACTGTGCTTCTGTCTAGTCTTGTAAAGAGAGATTACACATTTGTCTTCCAGCCTTACAAGTTTGTCCCCTTCTCTAGGTTTCTGGAATATTCTTTGTGTACCTTTGTAAGGCAGTAAATAATATATGGGAGGGCTAATTTCTCCTTAATGCTTGGTAATAAGCACCTCACGTGCCTGTGGGTCCCTTCATAGATACCTGGCTGCAGGCACAGGGATTCTGCTTCGGATTCCTCAGTACCCAAGAAGTAGGAAAACTGAGGGGCACTAGGTTGTGCCAAATCTGTTTCATATATTAGCCTAAAATACAAACAAGTTTATTCTAGTGAAGGGTGGTGCTCTGGATAATGGAAAACAAAACCAAAAATAGAAGCAGCAAACAGCATTCTGCAGTGTCAGAGTACCCCATCTATATGGCAGCCAGGGCTCTGAGTGTAGACTTGGCAGTGATAGCCAAAATATCCTTTTGGCAGCAATCCCATGCCCAAGGAGTAGGTGTCCAAAATTACCTAGCAGAGCAGGCAACTTAGTTTGCCACTCTGTTTTGCTTTGTGAGCTCTCCTACAGCTTGAATCTACTCTGTTCCTCTTTTTAGGATGGATTTTCCTCTTCTGATCTGTCGTCTCAGTCCTGCCACCCACCAGCAGGTGAATATTGTGCTTATGAGTGAGGCATCCTTCCTTTCACCCCACTGTTTCTAAATTCGCTTATTCCTTCAAGTTTGAATGGTTACTGCATTTTGTGAAATAATAACTGCTAGTTACTGATGGTAACTACATTTCCAGGACTGGATCATATATATAGATCATGTATCTGAAGTATTCACTACGCATATGCTGACAAACTCTCAGCTTTCTTTTTCTTTTGGGTTATTCAAAGACAGCACAGACAATACATAGTAATACAGATGATGTTTTTACCAGTACTCTTTCTATGCCCATCCTCCCCCGACTTTCTGTCAGGGATTTGCTTCCATCACAGCATCGTAGCCCTTACTGTGCTGGATATCTGCTTATGTGGCTCCATGCTAACAACAGCCATACTTGGCCACAGTAAATGCCAAATACACCTAGCAATACTGCAAGCAGAGTGTCTTATCTCAGCTCTAAAAGGGAACCAAATCAGAACAATCTCAACATGATTGTAACAACCAGCCAAAATGGCTGAGTGAGGAGGAAAAGCTCTATCCTGCTTTGTGTGAAAGTCTAATGCATTTGGTGACTTAGAGTCCATTTCTAGTGCTTTGACAAAGATGTTTTATAAAAGATAGAGCAGCAGTTTCTATTGACTTTATGGTAAGGATCAAACCAAAGAGAAGTATTTGAGATAAGCAATATCTTAAGTGCAAAACAAGTCACTATACAGTACATCATTGGTTATAATAAGTCTTCTCATATTTGTTCATTGTCATGCACTGGTTATGTATGAATACAAGGACGTTATGAAGAAGCAAATAAAACTACATGTTGTATCACTAGAATTACTTGAATAAATCTTTCAGGACTTTTTCTGTTGCCTTCTAGTTGTGCAAAATGACAGTGAGTTTTCTATAAATAATGTGTCTGTGAGAAGATTTTTTTATGTTTTAAAATATCATGTGTACAGGTTATAAATACAACATTCTGGATACCTACACGTTCTTCATTTAGCTCCCATATCATTATTCTATCTGAAAGTCACGTGTCAGATAGCTGTTCACTGATGAGACAAGCCTGGGCTCTTTTAATCCCTTGCTTTAGTTCTTTCAACCTCCACTGAAAATCTTCCGCACTTTCCAGCACTCCCAGCATCTCACTGCTGGGAAAACAGTGACTTTATCAAATGCCTCCTGCTCTGAGACATTTTCTCTTCTGCTACAACTCCATGGACTTCAGTCAGAATAGGCGAACTGAGCATTTGGTGAGTTACCCAAAGTGGCCTAAGCAAGCCAGGAGTGATATTTCCACAGCTATCAGCAATCGTCTTTCTGTTGGCTGCTGTGGAATTTGGATCTCACCCTTAAGATCATACTGCAGATACCTTACTTCTCAGGGTTAACAGACACAGTTCACACAGGAGGCTTGTGCAGATATGCTCAGGAAAGTCAGGACATCTCCTCATGCAAATAACAAACTCTGCTTCCAGAGTCTTTCTGATCCACTGAAATTCTTTGAATGCATCCACAGAAGCAGCAGAGGGAGAAGTACTCACCCACGAATTCTGCCTATAATCATCATCAAATGCTGTAGGAGCATTTGAGGTGTTCACCCAGGATGGCTGAGTAATGCATGCGCTTACAGTTCTCCCAGGTGCCTGAGTGCACAGATCTCCTCCCCTCACCCACCAAATGGCTGCAAGAGGCTTGTTACCTGTGCTGGGTACTTGGCCTGGGAGCTGGGGTACACCCGTGCTCTGTCACAAATGGGTTTTCTAAAGACAGTGTAAGGTGCCCATGCACATATTTTGTAATGTATTTCCACACAGTTTTCCACATATAACAATTCATGCACAGCTTCCATCATCTGCTGTTGTTTGGAAGTCCAAGCCATGTCTTAGTTTGCAGGCATCCAGAGTACTGTAGTATTGCTTTATTTGAACCTTTTGCTTCTGAGAAACTAATATATCTGTCTCACAAGATTTAAAGGTTGGGCAGGCATAAACTGAATGAAAACAAGTGTTGTCTAACAAAGCAATAGTGTACAGTCTTGATCATAAAGCTGAATACATAGTTATAAATAAGAATGTTAAAAATGAGGACATGAGATAAAGCCAAAGTTACATGTGAAATATTCTCACTGTCTTTTAAACTTATTCTGAGACATCTCTTAGCTGTTATAGCCGAGGGCTAATCAACAGATCCAGGGTGCTGCATTGTAGACTATAATAAATTGTAGGCTCTCCACACACAATCTCTGTGTTGGAGTTTCTCTGATACTTAACAGTTGTCAGGATAACAATGTGTATAAATTATATGTCAAACCAATTCTAGGACCTCCACTTTCTTATTAATCAATTTAGGGAAATGTATTGTATTTGCAGCCTGGGCTGTCTGCAAATGTGCTTGAGATGTTATAATGGGTATAATGAATGTGCTTATAACAGTGTTCAAGCCTGTCTAGGTTGGACTGCGTGAAGCCTTTCTTCACAGGAGGGGTGACTTTTTACAACAGCTGTATCTCCCTGCTAATTACCTTGCTATCTCTTTCTGTCCCAGACAGAATGATTTGTAATGTGAACATTTCTTCCTTTTTGTAGGAAAATCTAATTTACATATTATGCAGGGCAATACCTGTGTGCCATTTTGGTCCCACAAATCAGCTTACAAGAAAGACATGCAGCCAGCTCTCTAGATCCTTTAACATTAAAAATACTAAAATCGACTTAGTATTTTAAGTTTCTCCTTTTCTTTCTCTGTCTTTTGTCAGAGTTATTGGCAGGACTAATCACATTAATCCAGGGTATTAAAGAAACACTCTTCTTACAGTCTTTCTGGGTTCCATGCTGAAGTAGAATAATTCCCTATCCATAATTTATTACATCAGATTTAGCTATTGTAGACAGTTCTGGCCAACCTTTCATGGACCAGCTTTATCAGGAATAGGAGAAACATGAGGTGGGGAAAAGACCAGAGTCATAAAGAAGTTCCAGAACAGAGAGAGGATAGAAAGACAGAGTTGTTTCATGTAGAGGAGTGTTAAATATTAGAGAACAAGGTGAGTGCAGGCAAAACAAAAAAAAATGGTTTAGGGACCATGGATCAGACTTCTCCTGTTTGAATTTTCTCATAAAATGAGAAAAAAGGGAATTGTTCATCATTACTTACCCACTAAAACAGGCAGCAGCTGTGAAACTGAGAGAAGTATTTTTCACCTGGGGTAAAGCTAACCTGTGTGACTCCTGCGGTGAAAAATATGCTGAGACCGTAAGTTCAGTAGGACTCAGGAGAGAATAGGACTTTTAATTACTCTGTACTCCCAACAGTGTCAACTGAAAGAATAGGAAACGTGCTCTAGGGTTAAATCAAATAGAAAACATGGAGAGAGGGAGGCTAATCAGCATCAAGTAAAGCACTGATGCACATTCTTAGCTTTAAATATCTACTTAAACCCACTCAGCAAATCGCTTTGTAAGCAGATACAGAGCTCTGAAGGTGTGCTCAAGTCAGTTGAAGTTGAAGCTTCATTATTTGGTGCCCTGATTGTGTGCCTGGACACTTTTCCGTAGTAGGAGGCCTGGAACTGGAACATGCTGAGTGGTAATGCCAGGCATACTATCCATGAAATTATAAACCTGCAGTACAATAGACAAACCTATAACACATGTATATCCAAATACGTAACATTTGAAATAGTCCTCCCATTGCCATTGACCTAGCTTCAGCTGATGAAACGTCCAGCTTGCTAATATCTATGGCTATTGTCAGGAGCCAGGGCACATTACTGACATGGGAGAAAAAAGTGGATGACTTACAGTATGCCAATTTATGTGGTTATAATATAAGCAGTTTTGTGCAATGCTCATTACTCTTTATTCTTGTGAATCTGAGGCTCAGTTCAAGCCATTCTTGGGATCCATGGCAAGTCCCTAAGTCTCCTTCATATTAAAATATATGCTGGGGAGGGAAAGTCTGAAAAAAAACCCAAAATACAGTAAAATAGGCCCTCGGTTGAGATTAATAATAAACCATTCCAACACAGTCCTATATCTTATGTATTATCCGCAGTTGTTTTACCTTTCACATCCAGGTCTATTTTGATTCCTCCTTCTTATTCAGCTTCTCTTTTACTTAGGCTTTAGAGTCTCATAATCTTCGTTAGTGCTGAACAGCAAAAAATTTTCCTGCAGGCCTGGAGGATCTTCTCTGTTTGCTTTCATCCATCTGTATTATCTGCAGCAGAAGTAGCAGTGATTCTAATTATGGAATTTCTGCAGTCATTAACATTTTATAAATTATCTGTTTCTTCTTTGAGATGGTCCTATTCCAGCAGCAGATAGTCTCACATTCCCTCTGTTACTGGCAAATTGTTAAGTATTTGGCATCCTGTACTCAGTGGAGTTGCAGAGAACCTCCCTTCCCCCATGTGGTACATTCACGAGTACAACTTTTCTGTTAATCTCTTTTTTAAATGTCATCTGTTAGTGCTTTTGTGCAGTATATAAGCATACAGGAGAGTATCAGAATGTTAGTATCTAAGAGACAAGCAGTAATGATTGCTGTTTGCTCTTCAGTGTCTTTTCCCCCGAAGTTTTCCAAATATTAAAACTCAAAAACAAACCCCAAACCTCTCAGCACTGATCAGGCAGTCATTGGCAGTCATTCTGGGTAGCAGTTTCGTCATAGCAGATGCATTGTTCTTATTATGGGTTGGAAATAAAAATGAAAACTTAATTTCTCCAGGTGAAATACAGAAAAAACACAGTAGATTAGAACACTTCCCTAAACCTCAAAGTGAATGGAGTAAAAGAATGAAAGATAGGAAAGGCAGAACCTGAGTATCCTGGTTGTTGCCAGTATATAATGACATCCCATTTACAAGGTCTTTGGTGACTTTAAGTGACTTCCCCTGAAGGAGAGGAAACAACTTTGAAGCTATGAACTATCTGGAAGTGAGACCAGGCTGGCTGAACTTGTTATGCAGCTCCGCACACTGAAATGCAGCCATTTTGCTGGTAATGCAATAGGACATAGTGTCTTTTAAGATAAGGACTCCTTTTCTGTCAAAATTTACCAAAAAAAAAAAAAAAACAAAAAAAACCAAAGAAAAAAAATTAAGTAGGTGGGGTAAAAATCACTGTGAAATAAAATATTAAAGCATTTTTTTTTCACTTTGCATGCAGTGACCCAGGAAGGGAATGATAGGTGGAAATGAAATATCCAGACCACAGGAAAAGCCGTTTTCAATGACTGCAGTGCCTGAATACTAATTTTGGTGGTATTTAATGATTGGAGCTTGTGATGAACAGATGACACTACTGTTTAAAGGTGAATTGTTTAAGATTCTCCCTGTGTAGCAATAAAATATGACAAAGTTATGTTTGATAATATATATAGGATATAAAAGATGTAGTGAGAGAAAAATGTATAGCTTGGCTCAATGCTAACATACTTACAATGATCAAATAGAATGTCATTATCTAGGTGTTGACTTCATGGAGCAATAATACCTGTTGGAGAAGTTGTATGATCCTCTGCAAGATAACAAAGGCTGATTTTTAAACAAAAGGACTTAAACCAATCCTGCTCCTTAGGGATTTAGACAGCAGTCAGACATTAACTGGCAGTTAAATTGGGTGAAGCTTAATGTAGGTGGTATAGATTGCCTGAAGTGCAAAGAGCTTATTTTCTTATCTTTGTGTATATTATGCGCTGCCAGAGGAAGGAGAGCAGGGTCACAACTCTTCGAAAGATACAGCATTAACTTAGATGAAGCAGTCAGTGTTATTATTATTCCTGTTTTATGTGCACTGAAACATAAAAATTTAGGGCCACATTTCATTTAAATGTATTCCTCTAAAAGTTAGAGTTGTAGTTTAGGAGATTTCTCCGTAGTGCTTCTGCAGATAATGGAAAGAGATTGGCCTAAGGGATCCACATCTGGATCCTACCCAGACAGCAAAAACATTCTTATTTTTTAAAGTAAGTTTCAAGTAAATCTTTACACTCCTAAAATAATTAAATGGATGCAGGCTATCTGTGAATATCTGTTTGGATGCTGTTTTGGACTGAGCAGTGTTGCATATCTCTCAGGAAAGCCAACTTGTACTCGCAACATTTACCTCACTAGTATTTCATGTCCTCCCTTTCTGTAACCTTAACTGCACTAATAAGTTCTGTATGCTTCTGCCTGTCTTCTGCCTTTGGATTATTAACTTCAGCTGATGCCTGATTTGCTTTGTCAGACACAAAAGTATCATTCAAAAACCATCTCCCACAGATATGCCTTCCATGACCTTATTTTACACAGTGATTACATGAATAGCTCTTAAATGCTGGAATGACAAAAACTATTCTGAGTTTCTTGCTAACAAAACCAAGCATCTTTCCTCCTGTTTGACTGGCAAGAACTTATCTCAAGCCTAGTCATGCAGTGGTCTTAACTCCGTGTAGATTTAAAGCTGTGTTTTGATTCTTCTATCTGTCTATCTCACGTAAGCCTTCCAGGCATGATTCTCTCTATTCACATTCTCCCTTGTTCATCCAAACAATCTGGAAAAGAGCACAAAATAAGCTTTTTGATGGGAAAAAGAAACCAATAAAATGCTTGTCAATTCCCATATATAATCTTGTGCCTGGCGAGTATGTATGTGTTTTCAATTAGGGTTTCTAAAGTTCCTTTAAATGCCCTAGCTATGCCCTGTATGCTGATTAAAGGCTTCAGCAAATAGGGCCTGAGAGGCTTTACAACCTTCCAGTCTCCTATAAATGCATTTGCTTACTCATTTTCCCTTCTTTATGTGTGTGTTTGTTGTTGTTGATTTAATCCTCTCTAGAAAGTCAGTCTTGGAGAAATGCCATTAGTAGTGGAAAGACTGAGCAAACAGCAAGTATTATGTTTACTTCTGAGGAAGTGCTGGCTTATTCCTAGAGGTGTCTGAAAGAGTCAGAGAGCCTGGGCTCAGCCTAAAGCTCTAATTTTTAGGTCTCCATGAGCAATAATCAGTTTGGTTTACATTTTGCACTGGAAATGCTAATGTCCAAACCAGGTTTAAATTGACACTGAAGAGTTATTTCTATTCAGCCAGTGACTTTGTGAAATGGCTATAAGTTATTTGCAAGGTGTTTTATACATAGTTAATCAGAAAATAATTGCTTGACAGTTGTGCTCTTTATTTCCATGAGGTGGTATGGGACCTAGATTTATATTTTGAAGCTTTGAGGAGCTGTGTATTGCATTGCTGAAGGCTGTGGGCTGCTCTATGAAAGAAAAGCAGTTGAAGAAATACACACTGCTACCTGAATTATTACACACCTCTGAATAACAAGGCCGCAGCCACATTTGCCTCCTGCCTGTAAATGAAACAATGAATGTTTCTCCTGCAATAAAAGGTACTTGTAATTTTAATTACTTAGAGCAAAATTCAAGTGGTTTATTAATATCAACAGAACCCTAGGACAGAATTATAGTCATATTTTATATACACTTGGGGGAACACTGGTGGAAATAATATGCAGGATACAAATCTGCTTTCCCACTGCTTCACAGTTCAATGGAAATTTAACCTGAGATCTAGACCTGCATCTGCTGAGTGTGGGAGAGGAAAGAGGAGCACAGACAGTCACCCCAGGAAGTTTCATTGTTCTGTATTTCAGGAGAATAAACCTGTTATCAATGCAGAGGCTGGAGCCTGCTTAATGGAGGTTCAGTACAGTCAAGAGGGAGATGGATAGGCTATCTCTTGCTTTCAGGTCTCTTATCCTGCCATCACCCAGGCATCTGTCCAGTTCCCAGCAAAGATCAGAGCATGCCTTATCCTACTGTGACATCAGAAGCTGTGTTCCCCTAGGGTTACACTAAGACCATAGGGTATCAGCCAGGGACAACGCAGTTGAAGTCTCAGTCTTCTCCCCACTACTCCTGCTTTGTATCCATGTGCCATCCAGTGAACACTCCTGTGGCCATACCTGGCAGGTTTGCTTTGCATGACAGGAGGGATACAGATCAGCAGGATTCTCCAAAGAATTTGGCCTGTGGCCGTGGTGAAAGGATTAAACTGCAGCTCAAGAACAAGTTGGAAGTCTCTTTGCACAAGGATACTTGCTAACCCAAAACAACATATTACAAGGAGCTTCCTTGTAATAGAAATCTATGCTTTTAGTAGCCTACTTTTTATTCCATCTGAAAGAAACAGGATCTGCTGAATTCCCAAGCTCTATCTGAAGCACACATGGACTTTCCTTACAGTAGGCAGGTGCTTCAGTTTTTCTGAATTAACCCAAAATTATCTTATTTCTGATTCCAAGTGTGTTTGTATTTGGGTTTTGATGCTTGCCTGAACTACTGTGCATCTGTCTTTGGCTTATCCTGTCTAGTAGTCCTCTCTTTCTTTCTCCATCTTCGGTATTTCTGCCTAATGCTTTGCCTTTTTTCAGCTTCCCTAGGGAATCCCAGTTTATCATGACCCTTCCTCCTTCTACTCCATAAACTAATATTTTTGCCTACTTTTTAAGTTTAGTTTCCTCTTTAGTTGTTTAATTATTACCATTTTATTATCAATGAGAGTTCCAGCATTGAGTACATTGAGTGCAACTGCAAAGTTCCCATTAGTTCAAAAGAAAATCGACTGAGTCACGGGAATGTAAAACCATGTGCATAATCTTATTACAGATATCCCTGGTGCTGTTAATTAATGATCCAGATTCATTCCCCAAAAGCATTAACCAAATCCAGTCTAGAAGTTGAGGGATTAATGATAAGCAGCAGCGTGTCTTTATAAAAAGCTGTCTTGTTATTGTGTAAAATACAGGGCTTATAGCATGGAATGACACATCTTCAGTGCTCACAGCCATTGTCATGTAAGCACAAAACTTGAAATTTCTACTCCAGCATATTAAAAATCGTCATGCCTATTTTAACAAAATCTACACACATTCAGCAAGTACTGAGAACCCATTAAACCTGCTTTCTTCTCATACTGCAAGAGAAAAACAGACAAGATCCAACAACGGACATTCATGTCTCAAGGGAGATTGTAAAAATCTCTGCCTTTTGTAATAATATGTAAATTGCAAACTCCCAAAAGTTGGCAGGAATCAAGCTGACAAAGGATGAAAATTGTGTTTCATACAGAGCCTCCACAAATAGAGCACGTATCTCGTGCCTAGCAGGGAGGGAAGAAGGTATCTGTAGTAAGTTTGTGTGCGATAGCATAGTTCTTGCTAAAAAGAGAGAGAAGCTTGAGAATGACTAAGAGAAACCATCCATTTCTCCTTTCCTGACCTCCTTCACAGACCCTCAGGCTGTTATACTCCTATATCTGCTGAAATCAAAGGCTCAGTTGGATCATCTCCAACTGAGACTAAACTGATTATTTAAACTGATTTAACTGGTCAGTATGTATGAATTTTTTCAGAGCTAAGCTGACATTCTCTGAATTTACAATCTGAAGAATAAAAAAAACTCCACAAGGTTTTTGTTTATTTTAGACTAAATAAATTCATCAAGTACAGAACATAACGCTGCAGTCTTGCCTTGTTTACTCAAAGTATTTTTGTTAGAAAAACTTTCAGTTTTCCTCAGACCGCATAACTGTTTTTTGATGGCTGCTACAAACTTAACATTATAGGCTAAGTAAAAGGCCGAATTCACTGCAAGTTATTTTGGGTGCTGCTGTGCATTCAACTAACATGGCTGCATTGAAATCTGTGGAATTATTCTGGGTTTACACACTGTTATGAATCTCCTGACTGTATCTGTGGGCCTTCATATAAAGTACCTCCTTTCTAAAGGGACAGAGCAGACCTCCTAACTTTCCAGTCACAACCTAAAGCTTGTTTCCAGTCTTTAGCCCCACTCTCTAATCAAAACTTACTTGGCCTTGAAGCACCCCAGAGGACTTAATTTTTCTCTGTGGTGTTTCCCACAAATATGAGGTGATGTGCATTTGCTTTAGGTATTCATCTGACATTTTATTGTTCAGCAATGCATTTGTGAGGTTAAAATCACTCACTCTGTAACGATATATGAGAGTTTGGATCAATTTATAAACACCTAGAATATTAAGAGAGGTACTTCTTGGTCTACAAAAAGCTGTTTCACTGTAATTTCAGAAACCCAGAGTTAGCATATCCCCCAAAAGTTTTAGTTTTTCTTGCACTAGTGACAAATGGCAGTAACAATACATTCACTCTCTGCACTAGTAATAAAGCCATCCTCTTTATTAAGAAATATTATAAAAAGTAAGCCTGTTAGATATACTCCAAGTGTTTAACAACAGTAATGCTTGGCTATTCTCGGGGCTTTTCAACGTAGGATGTCAAAAGCACATTGATGGAGTAGCTAAGTTATGTCCCAGGGTACTCATGAGTGTGACAAAAGCTTAACTTGCACCCTGTGTCATGGTAATGGCAGAGCCTGAAATGGCGTGGAAAGATTGCACTGCCACTGCTCATAGGTACTTTTAGGTCTTATAATAGTCATTCCCACCTTAGCATTCTCTTCCTTTTCCCAGTATCTGAATGCAGATATTCTTCTAGGAAACAGGCTTATATTGCTGTGTCATATTATAATAAAATAGCCAGGGCTCAACTGTATTAGTACCTCCCTTAACAGCAGTTGAAAGAAGCAAGAGAAAAAACCTCCAAAAAAGAGTGAAGCAGCCATAGGCCTCAAGAAGCAGCAATTAGCCTGTCCAGGACTGGGAGACTGAAGTGATTAGGATAGCAGGGTTGGGAGGATATAATTACAACACGCTTGGTGCTAAAAGGTTCATCCCGTGTAATTCTTTTTAAATAAAATCTACCTTGAAGGAGTAGATTTTATTTAAAAGGCATTAAAGGATTCAGCTTGCCAAACTGAATGGTCTCTCTGAGGGCAATCAGCCCAGCTACTTACTGTAGAGGTTCTGTGAGAGGTCCCAGCAAAATTAACCTGTTGCCTCCAGGGATCTGACTTGCTGCTTCCCAAGAATTAACCAAGAAGCCTGCTCTGCTGGACCTTGCTTGGAGCTCCTGTAAGGAAGCAGGGAAGACTTGGAAAATTTGGTGAGAGCCTGTGCCTAGGATGTTATTTTTCACTCTCATCTTGAATTCTTCTGGACATAGCTCTGGTAGCATGCACAGGCAGAAACTTAAATCACAGAGCAAAGGGTAAGATTTTGAAGCTGTAAATTGTGAGACACCTCCAAAAATCCCAGTACTAGCTATAAGGGTTGTGATGGACATGAACAATAAAAAAAAGAACCCACAGTTGAATGTGGTTTTATTTTGTTTATCTGTGTAACTTTATAAGTGGATGTGGCATTCAGTTCATACTGCAAGCTTTTTAGTATTAGCAATGGAAGAAATTTGACAAAGGAAAGACATGACAAAGGAAAGGGAAAGAAAACAAAGAAAAAAGGAATAGAAGAAATGCTGACATAAAAAGTAAGAAGACAAAGTGCAGAGTATACACGGGAGAACAGGAAAAATATAATTATTTAAAGTGTTTAAAATCACTCTTCCTGGTAAAAGGGCAACACAGGAGTCAGCCTGGACCTGCTTGCTGGCTCTTATGCATCTTTGGACAGGCAGCAATTTTCTTCCTGGCAAATATCTAGCAAGTTATTTATGTAGGCTGGAGCCCTGTCCATTCCACAGGCCACTGAGAGTGCTTACAATCCTACCTGATTCAAGCAGCTGACAGTAAAACTTAGATTTGATGGATGTCGTGATTTTCATCCCAGAGCACAGAGTCTATAAAAAGGGTGACTTGAAATACAGAATATATTTGCTCAGAAGTGTTTTTGCTGTTATTTTCAGAAAGATCTTTGGATGTCCCTTTTTCACCTCATTTTTTTTGGTCTTTTTCTGCCTGATGCTGCTTGGTAGGGCAGTGCAGAGGTCTGCAAGTATTCAGGTGAGAAGGAGGAAAAAAAAATATGATTCTGTCTTCAGTTCTCATGGTCTCTGCTTGTGTGTTGAGGCCAGGAATATATGCTTATTTGCTCAGTCAATTCTGAAAGAACCTGTTCTTTGAGCACAAAAGCTTGCCTCACAGATTCAACTTATTTCTTTCTGATCCAGCGTCTGAACAATAGAATTTTTTTAATCCTGTTTTTAGGTATTATGTTTTTTAATTTTGTTTTCATATGTCTCAACTTCAGATTTTTTCCACCTATTCTTTTACAATGCTAGAATTGTGAGCGGCTGCCAAACATGGTCTCCTGGCCTTTGCATCTCTACTAGAGGAGTCAGGTCCTCCCAAGCTGGGATGTTACAGCAGTAGAGGTTTCACACAGCTTACACGCTGTTTCTGATGGTGGAAAACATGTACAACTACATTTAAATGCACCTCATATCCAGTGCTTTACAAACAACTGGCCAGGAGTAGGCTGGTGGTGAAGAATGTAGAAGTTATGCCCAGTTGATTTTTATATACTTCATGTATCCTAGATAATTAAAAGGTTAAGAAATAGTTATTACTGAATTATTAATATTGATGGCATAATGATGTATTTCATATGCTTTGGGGTCATTAAGGTGTTGTAGTTAGACAGCGTGTTATATGCAAATATGCAAAGAAAAGCAATTGCCTGCTAAGTCCATTATAAGGTCATTATAAAAACTGCCAGGCTGTTAGGATATGAGACACTAGTGTCTCATCTTCAGCCACAACTGCACAGGGAACTGATAGCTTTTTGGGAATTGACATTTGAAATGGCTAAAAAGTGACAAGAGACAGAAGGAAGGTTGGTAGAGTTGTCAGGAGCAGCTAGCAAAGGGCAACTTCTGCCAGACAAAACTATTGAGCCTTCTGAAGTTCCCAGGGAAAGACAAACTGCAGGAAGACAGTTTCCCCTATGTTCCCACAACTAATATCAAGAAATGCTATATATTGAGGTAGTCTCATGGCAGGTGGCCTCACGGAACAATCACAGTCACCACATCATGGGTTGTTCCTAAGCCACCTGGTCAAAAAGTGGGCAGCCCCCTTAAACTGCACCAGTACAGAGGCAAAGGTGTAGGCAAAGGTCCACTGAAGGAGCTACATGGGTATCATATAACTATGACAAGAGACATGCAAACTTGTGTTGTATTTGTGGGCCATTTACCTTTAAACATCTTTTCTCAATCTGCTGTTGGTTGTAGGAGACTCAGTGGCCTTCAGAAAATGAATAATCTCTGTCATATTTCTCCTACATGTCCATTTTTGAGGAATTATTGCCCTGGGCTAATACCAGTGCTCATTTCCCCTGTGTTGCTGAAGACAATGAAGACTAAGACTTAATCCCCAGCAGTGTCAGACAGGTTTGAAGCAGCTTGGCAAACATCTGATTCCCTTGTAAATGTAAAGCTTCATACACAAAACTTCACAATTCCATTCCTGCCCATGGGCACTGAATTAAACTTTCTTTAAAAAAAAATTTCTTTAAAAATTCAAAGGAACAGAAAAACTGACAAAAAGTTTCCCTTCAAAAGCATGGTTAAGATATGAATGTTTCCTGTCAAAATCCTAAAGCACGAGTCTGAAAATTAAATTCATATAGTCCAGTGTTGAAATTTTGAGACTTAAGCTAGCTTTATTTCTTATATTTGGTGGAATTCAGCAGTATTATTTGAAATGGAGCTGTTCTGTATGTACAAAACCACGAGAGCTTCTCAGAAAATATTGGAAACAGTTAATATTTTATTAGATTTGGAAATAAAATTGATCAGTGCTGTCTCTCCAGTAACACTTACTGCAGTTGTAGACAGAAGGTTGAAAAAAAGCCTGAAGAAGGAATTCTCACCAGGATTTTGCACCCGTGTCTAGGAACCGTTGGATATATGGTCACATATACAACATACAGCCTTTATGGATACCTCAGATTTGCCTGTTATCTGTAGCATTGTGTATATGATCAAAATTGAAGATAAGACATTCAGGTATAGCAGCCTCTGCTTGGTGCAGTCTGGCAAACACCCCTCGCCAGACAGGTTTTAATCCTCTTTCCTTCACTGCCTTGTTCTGTGAATTCAAGACATGATACTGAAAGAAGCTGAACTGTTTTGGCATAGGAAGCTTTGGAAAGACATCATCATCCTTACAGCTCAGCTAATATTGCAGAGAAAGACTGTATGTAAATTTAACAAAATGTGAATTTCTTCTGAGTGGAGGTTGTGAATGTAGGAGGTGTGCAAACAGAACAGTGGTGGATGGTCACCAGACAGCACATCTAAATACAGATTTCAGAATGATTGCAAGACAGCAAACGTCACTTCCAAAATAGCTATTATTTGTTTTGGAAATGTGCTTTTGACATCTATGTTTGGGTTTTTTTTTTCAGTTGGGAAATAAAAGAAGATTAGAATATTATCAGATAGTAGCCAAACAAAACTAATAACAGCATTCAAGTAGAACAAGCCCCTCACAAACAGACTAATAATTATTTGTGGAGGATATTCACCAAATTACTTAAACTAAAGGAAAGGATGATGTGCTTCTGACAGATTGTGGGCAGTGTTGGTTTCATGCATGTATTTGACTCCTGGCAGATGAATTCATTCTGGCGTGAGATGGAATCTATTAGGAAATTGGCTACACAAATAAAAGTCCACACTCCATTTCCTTTAGGGTTGCTAAGCACAACAATTACTGCCCTCAGTGGTGAGGCAAGCACTTAAATTAATAAATGCCCTATCAGTAAGTACACTAAACACAAAAATGTCTGAACTGGAAAAATACCAACTGTGCACGTTACCAACTGTGCACGTGTTTCATGAACTAGCTATTAGGAAAAAACTCAAAGGTTGTACCACCTTCTCCCCTGTTGCCACTTGAGTATGGGAGTGGTGTTGTAAATTAAAAAGAAAAGCCATAAATTTGACTTGGAATTTTACCCTGAGTGCATCCTCAGGGTTACCTGAGTTTTACATTGCTTATACTGTAAGATGCTTATTGTAAATTCAATTAAACGTAATCCAGCAGCAAATGTGTTAAGGCTTATGGAGATGGGGAAGCTGTAGCGTGATGCAAGTTACAGAAAGTAAAAAGCCTGCTGCCAAATGCAGCTCTCACTGCAGAGCCCTTGGAACACAGCCCTCAGACACCCTGGTCTTCATTAAACAAACACAACTTTTTGTTATTGTGATACATGGCTGATATTTTTATGCACAGTGTAAGACAGGGGCCTAGTGTGGATCTCTGGTGTGAGTGTGTGTGCCTGTAAGGGCAGCAAGAGAAATCAGAGACTGACAGAGTTAACATTTCTGGGATGAGGGTCGAGCAGGGCCATATTGGACAGCATCAGCCCCAGGCAGCTATACTTCACACACACACTGGGCAAAAGATTTCCAAAAGCCTGCAAGGAGCTGGATGTCCTATCCCCAATTTGAAACCAGTCTTAGTTGGATACTAATTGTTCTTGGTCCATTGAAAGCTTCTTTGGGTTGACTAGCTTGGGCACCAAAGAGGCTTGAGTGATGTGGTTGTGCAAGGCATCATCATCATCACCATCATCACAGGAGAAAGGAGGACAGGAGGTTTGAAGGCTTAGATGCCTCCTAGTTCTCTTGCAGCACCACTGGCAGAGGTGCACCAGTCTCTGCTAAGCAGTGCCCTTGGACACCACCTGATCTAGGCAAGCAGAGGTCCAGCCAACTGCTGGAGATACTGCCATACAAGTCTTTGACATTTGGAGTTCCAGGCTTTAGTAAAACATTGCAGGCCTGGAACATGTTACAGCTGCACAAGTCCTGCAATATCAAACATCTGCAGAGTTAAAATAACATGCCATTAAAAAAAAAAAAAGTCTTGTTTTCAGTGTAATTCTCTAGGTGAGCAACACCATCCTCCAAGTAAAATAACGTTGTTACTGTGCATACATAATGTACTTACTTTCCTTTAAAATATGAGAGCATAAACCTTGCAGAAAGGAAAGAGTGTAAGTGCCAGCAACAAAGACTTTTTAGTAAACATCTTTTAGATTTTTATGAATGTCCCATCGATTACAAGATACAGCCAGTAGAGAAGGCTGATAGTCTTGCCTTGCACAGCCATGTACCTGTAGGAAAAGTAGGTGAAATTTCAATGTAAAATGCTAATTTAGTAGTTTCCTGCTTACCTAGCAGAGGCTCCAATGATCCTGGAAGGCAAGCTCAGAGCAGAAGCTGGTCAGGGTTATCCATATTCTGATGTTACTGGTCATCTGAATCTGAAGGAGTCACTTAAAATCTGGGCTTGTATTTTACTCACCAGTGAGCCTGACATTTCTTTACAGAGGCAGTGCAAAATGAATTAAAATTTTATAACATGCTTTGAAATCCTCAGATAAAAGGCACTGCAGCATTGCAAAATATTTCTTGGACAGGACCATCCAAGGTGAGATCTGCCTCCTTTTCATGTAACTTCTTTCAAAGATCAGAAACTACTCCAAGGTGAAATAGTGCAATGAAACTAGATGAACCCACAGTTTCCTACATGCCTATGATCTGTAACATCATAGGAAACTGAATGAATCAGATACTTCTACTCAGAAGGCCTGGAAATAACCATGAAAGCCAGGGTTTTTTCATTTGACCAAGCCAAGCTTTTGTGGTCTTTGAACTGAGCACATGGATATCCTCTCCAGAAGGATCACTTTGAGAGGAGCCTAATGATTTTTATTATGAAGCTCATCCCAAAGGCTGACACAGAAGAGGCATAGAAAATGCAAACCACCCCTCAGCTTCGTCAGATCACTGGTCATGAGGTGAGACCTGTGCAGACTAACAGTTCACACTTGACCCCCCCAAGAAAGCTCACCTCTCAAATACAAAGAGCTGTCCTGCTGGCACAAGTAAGGTGGTATTTTCCCACGGTTTGCTAAATGGTCTGTCGGGGCTGCTTTTCGGTAGCTAGTACTTGTATAATTAACAAGTACTTTGGAATGTTTGTGGAGTATCAATGACTGCCCAGTCTTGTTTGCAAAGTCCACTCTTTTCATTTAACCAAGTCTTAAGAAATGTCAAGTATTTGCTTCTTTGTCTGCTGATGCATCTTGTATTGGAACCTGGTAAATGCACTAAGTATTTTCATATCCATGGAAGAAATCACGAGGAGTAAAGTGCGCTGAGCTCACTATGCTCAGCAACTTTGCTTGTAGTGATACAGTCTTTCTTATATGTTTCATATTCATTCGGATGTGTTCTTTCCTGGATCCACTTGTGTTAAGTCTTGTTAATTAATAGCAGTTAGACTTCTGCATATTGACAGAAGGGTAAATCTGCCATGCATTGTTGGTGTGTCGTGACTGGGGGTCTTAAAATTATTGCTGGAAAAAAAGCACTATAAAAAGTTGCTACATACGAGTGGCATCCAGTTGTGAAATGTTGCATTTGATTTAACATGCATGTAGGTATGGAGGTATTTGTTTCATGCCTCAAAAAGAAGTTGGTAAGCTGTGTTAAGAAAGCTATAGAGTATGCTAGTGCAAGTATTGGAATATTACAGATAAATCAATGGTGTATCCTCGTCTTGACTGCTGTGTCTAATTTTGGCCTCCCTCTTAGAAAGGACACAGCAGGAACAGAAAAGCTGTAGAAAGGATGGGAGAAATTATTAACGGCACGCATGAAAATCGACTCAGAATAGTGACTAGATTTGAAGGAAAATAGAGGAGGGATAATACGGGCAAATAAGAAATAGGTTTGGAAAGTGTCAACTACCCTTTCCCGTAAGACAGTAAGAAGGGTACTAGGCAGACCGCGAAAAGCCAGCAGAAATCACAGGGACCGTGAGCCCGGCTCGCTCCGGGAATCCCTAGCGCACCGGCGGCGGCAGGAGCGGTGGCCGCAGCCGCATTACGGGCCGGGCTCGCTGCCTGCTCTGCCTGAGCGGCGGTGCCCGGGATGCGCAGCCCCGGAGCCAGGCACGCCG
>JANHGB010028327.1:0-16653 GCA_026283785.1 Coracopsis vasa | reverse complement strand
TTTTTTATTCCCCCCCCCCCCCAATCTTTTTGATTAACAAACTCAATATAGTCTGGACCATGCTTCAGGCACATGCATCATAAATGAAAATACAAGGCCTATGATCTTTGCTAAATATCTCAAAGTTTTTACCTATCCTAGAGAAGAAATCAACTCAGTTTCTCAACCCCGCATCTTTACAAAACCCACAATAAAAAACCAAATACAAGTAATACATTGACAATAAAGAGTTATAACTTTGAACACACAACAGTATAAGTATTTATGACTTATCTTTACATACTGATAGGAAAAAGACTTATGATGCTATATTTTAAATAATATATAATTCCATATATATATGAATTACCTAATTTAGGATTTGTGGCAAATCTTAGTTTAGCTCTAAAGCATGACAAGTTCTGAAAAAGATTTTTTCCATATTTTCATTAATTCTGAATTTATAAAATAAGTCCAGCTTCACAATTTTTAAATTAACAGAGATGATGGACTGCACACAGATCAGCTTCCAGCAAAGCTGAGATCAACACCTACTTGATCATGACTTGCTTGCAAATATTGGACAAATCTTTTTATACCAGATAACGATGGAATTACCAGCAAGCATTCTCTCAGCTGAACAGAATTTACAAATCACATCTTCAGTCAAGAAAAAGATAATTCTCAAAGGAAGAAAAGCTACAGGAAACTTGATGTAACTTATGCAGAATTTAAATTATGTACAGGGGAGTTTAAAGAAGCTTTCAATGGTTAGTTCTGAAACATAAAATTCTAGATAATCTTTTTGCTGTTCCCTTTCTCTCCACCCAGCCCCCCATCAAAATCTCTCCTTTCCCCATCAGCAAAACTGCCAGGAGGAAATCTGTGCTGCTTCAGCACAAAGCCTACTTTGCTGAAGCTTTCAACCAAGGCATGGTTAAACTCATAAATAACTGAACTAGCTACAGTGCCTATATACAGAGGTTCACTTCTGCCTTCCCCAGCAGAGTAAAGTAGCAGTGACTCTGGCACAGGGACAGAACAGAAAGTCAGGACTACAGCAGCTGAATTCCCATAACATATCTATGAACACCCTAAGAGAACAAGAACACACAAATAAATTACTACAAGGTAAAATATAATGTGGTCACATGGTACACTTGCTACTCAGTGATAATTCTCTGTGTAGTTATACCCTTATGGGGCCTAACCTGTCTTCTGAACTATCTACCATTACATCTCAAAACACCCCAGTGCAGATATCAGCTGCAGCTAAAACTATCTACTAATCCAGCAGAAACAGCTTTCCAGCAGACCTGGTTTCACTCATTTGACAACTCCAACAGCTGTCGAAGTCTTAAACCAAGAAGCTCTTAAGCTATCAAGTGAAAAAGTTTCAGAAACACGAGTGTTGGTAAAATGAAGGGGGCTTTAAAGCACAACTAGAGAAAGTTCACCTGGTTTCTCTATCAGTGAAGCCAACATCAGGGCACTATGAAACTTCTCATATTTCACTCAGGCATCACTGTTTTCTGGCAGGTCTGCAGGGAACCCTGCTCCACTTTCCTTCAGCATTACATACAAATCTCTGATTCTTTCAACTGTTTTCTTTACTACCTTTAAAGAGACATTCCATCTTTCCTATCTGCCAATACCAGCAGCTTTGATTGCTTATTTATCTGCAGCTTTCCTTCCTGTCTTTACCAAGAGAAGCACCTTTCCCAAATCAGATAGTAAAACCACTTCTCACCCACAAGCTGTCATTCCACCTCAGCATCTGGAGAGGTAGGGAACAAGACAATATATTTTTGCTTACTTTCATAAAGTGACAAACAAAAGATTAGAGCTAAACACAACAAAACACCTAATGAACAAAAGAAAATAGTAATTAGAACAACAGAAGTTATTTTGTCTTCTTCCCAACTTCCTATCTTATTTAGACTGCCATTTAAGCTGAGATAAAATGAACCATTTTGAGGTAGCCCTGTTCTACTATATATCCATATAAAACAAAAATTTAATTAAACACTGATCACGACAAGGGCCTGCACATAGATTAAGAACTGTTACCAGGACACTCCTTTCTCACAAAGCATCATCAATATGCTTTTTCCATGTGTCTTTTTCTAGTACTACCCATCTGAATTTCAAAGGCTACAAGCAAAACCGAAGAGATACTTCCAACTCATTTAAAAAAGCCAGGAGTTTACTATGAAGAAGCAGCAGTATTTTGTAACTTTTGTATTCACAAATTAGCTTAGTACAACTCAAATCAAATCCCAGAAAGTCATAAACAGTTTTATTTTGTAAATAACTAGAACCAAATCATCTCCTGAAAAAAACATCAATGTAACAACTGTTTAAACCCCTTATTTATGATTTTCATAAAGCCATTTTAAATGTTGAGAATGTTGAGCTTTTGTAGCCATGAAGACAAAATAAAGGACAGATTTTAAGACTAAAGCTAGTTCTAACAATGTCCCAGAATCCCTTCAGGAAAGTGCATTTGCCAAGCATAGCAATCAAAGGTCACCATAGCAATCACATGAATATATATATATATGTAAAAAAAAAAACGCTTCTTCACCTACAAAGCTCAAGCTTGAATTACTGTCATCTGTATATATGGGAGAACATTCCTGGATTGGGAATAGGACGAGACAAGTGACAGTTTTATTTCTAAATTTCAATTATCTCAATCTGTACTGTATACAAATTTAGTATGTGGGTGCTAACTAAAGCCTTGTAAAATATCTGGAATACTGTATGAAGAAGGAACTTCCACCATACCACTCACAGAGGTAGCATTAGAAAAGTGGCATCAAAATGGTCTAGCAGATATGGAGCTACAGCTATTGAAAACAATGGAAGAAGCTGTCACAGAAGTTTGGAAAGATCTAGCAGAGATACAGGACATGAAGGATGACTAGACACAAGTACTGTGCATCTAAAAAATCAGTGCTGACTCCTTCACATAGTGAATTTGCTTCAAACTAGAAGAGCAAAATTGCTAGACACAATACATATTTCATTATTTTTCATTACAATATATCTTAATCTGTTTGCAGCTGTGACATTACTGCCGCTGGAAAATGGAAGAGTGTTTTTGCAAACAACGTAGGAAATCCAAGTCATCTGACTATCTCTGGTTTTGTAACTAAGCATCCTGAAGCATGGTTCAAAGACAAAACAGCTTTTAAGTCACTAGCTTACCACATGATGCTAGTTGTTTAAATCCTATGATACTTCATCAAAATCTCTTTATAGCAGTATATGAACAGAAAGATGGGGGGAGGAGGGAGGAAGATAAAAAATCTAGCCTGCACTCATAGTTTAGCTTGCATGAAAGGATTCTGAGAAGTGCCAATCAACACTTGCACAGAAATTCTCCTATTCTGTACAGGAACGCACAGTACAAAAGCTTTCCATTGCTCAGTGGAAATCCTCAGGCAGCATTCCAAACATACTTCATATTCAAGAAGAATTGCCAGTCGTACTTTTTCTGCATCCACTCAAATTATCAAAAACCTCAGTGTAAACCCAAAGAAACTCATCTAACTTGAGGCATGGAGAAGCAAGTACAAAGCTAGTGCTGAGAAGAAATTCTGACTTTAGGTATCAACAGAAATAAAGAACTTTTTTATCTGATCACATTAAGAATTTTTCTTTACTAAAGCATTAAATCCAAGTGACCTTGAAATGACAATCATGCCAAATTCTGCTACTTTCTGCATCAATAGTTTCTATGAGGAAAGCTATTGGTTTATTCTCAAATTCCTTTTGGCATGCTACAGCAAAAGAAGGTACCTGCACTACTCTCAAATACACTCTCTGCAAGTCTCCATGTGAGGATCCACAAATATAAGCACAACAGACAGGATCTCCCCCCAAAAAACTAAACTTTTTTACTGACTTAGAAACTATTTAGACTTACTACTGGATCTGACCTGTGGCTTAGTCCTCTATGTAAATACAGTAATACCAGATGTTTAATAAGAAAGTGAAAAGAAATCCTGCAAAGATCATACAATTTTCAGCCCATGGTGTGCTTCCATTTTTTAACATTGGAAACTCCAAAGGCACGAGGCTATCAGCTCCTGCTGACACTAACCACAATCAGGCTGAACAGCACTGCCGCAATTGCTAGCTCAATGCTAGACTCCAGAGTGCAAGAAAGTCTGAAGGCAATAAGTACAAAAATCTACTTGAGCTATACAAAAACCCCATTTTTTTCCATTGTTCTGGATCTGTCACCTTTCAATGTCACTCAATATAAACTGCCCTTTGAATCACTGTTGAGACAGGAAAAAAAAAAAAAAATAAAAAAAAAAGAAAAAAAAAAAGAAAACTCCTTGGAAAAGCACCCACTAACCTGTAGATACCAGAATTCACAACAATGACATTTAACCTTTAACCTAAGCTCTAGCATATTAATTTCAGCACACCACAGTATTATTAAACTGCTCCAAAATAAATTTTAATCTCCCATTCTTCCCCTCCCTTTTTTTTTATAGTTTTGTCCCATCCCCATCTACCATTCAGCAGGTCAACACAATATAATCATTAAGATGTCCTCACATAAGTGTACATTGTTCTAGGATTGTAAGAGATCATTTTTTTTAATGCATTACCCCATAGTTACACAGGCTGGTGTTTTTCTAATTCTCCTGGAATATGCATATTATCAATAACAGGAAACAATATGTCAACAAATTAAAATAGAAAGTTTAATCAAGCAGTTGAATTGATTGGAATCCCCAAGGAAGCTGCTTTTAATAAAACAAAAATTTATACTGGTTTGAAGCCTTAAAGCACAAGTTTTTTCCAACATTCACCAATCTTAGTATGAAGACCACCACATTAAAGCTCTTGGACAAAGCCAAGTATGAAGTTCTAAGTACTCATAAACACAATAACCAAAATATAAACAACACATCATGGAAAAAAAAAAATCCACACCATTTTAAGATATTGAAAAACAGTAACAAATTTAAAGTTTCAATGTCCATTATCCCAGCCATCTAGATAATATCAGTTATTTCTAAATTTTAAGTCTAACTGCATGTCTTCGCAACATTAGAAATGTTTTTTTGAAAAAACAAAAGTATAGTTAGATATAAAGAGAAAGCTCTTTACTGTGAAGGTGGTGAGGCACCTAAAGGTGGTGAGGTTGCCTTAAGAAGTGGCAAATGCTCCATCCCTGGCAGCGTTCAAGGCCAGGCTGGACAGAGCCTTGGACAACATGCTCTAGTGTGAGGTGTCCCTGCTTACGGCAGAGAGGTTGGAACTAGATGATCTTAAGGTCATTTCCACCCCAACCATTCTATGATTCTATGGGACTATTTACAAAGTGCTATGGACTATTTTCAAAATTTAGGTGTCTTAGAATGCACATACACATAAACAAGTCTTTAAACTGCTAACCACAACTCCTTTCACTTCAATACTTTCCTGTGAGTTCATTAAGTCCTCTAAGTCTGGTGTCTGGGCATCTTCTCTCCCTCAAAGCCACTTCCACAAGCCACTTCTTTCTTAGAATTCTATGTTTCTTGACAGTAACATTGATAAAATACACAACTGATTCTTTTCTAGGCCATCTGCTCTACTACTAAAACTCAAGAACTTGCAAGGCCAGCTATGTGATGATTGTCCAAATACCTGCACTGCTTTTTCTCATGAAAGATATGGTAAGTCAATATATTTACTGCTCTCCAACTCCCTATCCCAGAATGGTTACTCAACGACTGCAGACACTTGGTAAACACGCCAGCATTAATTATAGGAAACAATTGTATTAATTGTGCACGACCTGTGAAACTCAGACCTATCGTTGCATGACTTTGCCATTCCAATGCATCAGCAGAAATAACATGTTGGCTCCTGACACCCCATTTTTGACGAAAGGCAGCTATGGCTTAAACCCCAACTTTCTTCTAGCCACATACAGTTTATCTCTCGACAGTTGTCACTAAAGACGGCACAAGAAACCCCGAGACAGCTAAAAATTAAGTCTACACCACGGGACTACTAAAAATTTAGGCTAAAATCTCCATCTCTCACATTTCTTCCGCGTTTGGCACACGCGTGACCTTCATGGAAACAGTGAAGCTCGATCAGGTCCGTGAGAAGGACCAGAGTAACACCGGTCCTGGCACCCCATCTCCTCAGCCCCCGGATGAGTCCTGCGCCTTAAGGTTACAAAGGGGGAGCACTGTCAAGAATAGAGCTGGAATGCTGGAGTCTGTTCACTGGACTATGAGCCTGCTTTAGCTTTAACTTTAAACAAACAATCGCTTAAATTAATAGTCTTCAGAAGATAAATTCTCAACGCTCTTCAACTTTTATCTGATGCTGCTTACGTTGGTGTGATGCTTTTTCTTTAAAGCTTTTTGTTTGCCTTAATTAAAAAAATAAAACCACTTAAAAAAGAAAGTATTAAGTTTAGCCTTTAGTGTAATTAAAGAAAAAAAGCTGTGAGTGTATTTAGCAAGTGATTGTAATTTCTTCTACTTAAATTATAATGATCGTGAATTTAGAACATTTGTTTGAAGGCCTCATAGGCATAAAGCCTGAATAATTCAACTGCTCTTTCAATTCTTCTTTTACAGTATTACGCTTATTGCTGCATATTGGCGTTCATCGCTTGCTCAGTATTTCTCCAAATAAGCTTCGAACTCAAAGTTCTCCTCCTGTCCATTGCTGTGACTGTGTACCTCATCATTTTCAATACCCTTCAGCACAGAAACTTGAGCTTTTATGGCAACAGTACCAGGTGCAGTGTGAGGTTTTTTATAATTGACAATAATGTTTCATTAAAGGTGTTAGATTTTTCTACACTTAGAGGAATATTGAAATATCAAAATCATGTAAGTTGGACATTAAAAACTTTTCTGTAAAGTTAATGACATGGATTTTTTAATTTTTTTTTTTTTTTAAGGAAATGTGTTTTCTGAAAAATTCTGTGATATGGCTTCTGAGAGGTCTGTAAGCTCACCTTAAGTTAAAGGCTAGGGGGTAGAATATTAATCTCATAATAAGGTTGATCTTCTATTAAACTATGACGAAAAGCCTTGCTAAGGTCTGATGCTCCAGCTGTACTTATGAGACCTTGCTAGTCAGTAGGATAGTGAGCTCTTTGTTTACTTTACTAATTGCATGTATTTTGAAAAGTAACAGCAATTTACCAAACTAATTGAAAAAACTGTAAAAACACTTAAAGAGAAATCTTATTAAAGGTTTTTATTGTTCATTTGTAAATCTGTCTCAGATTCTCAGCATAGTCTCATAGCTGAAGATTAGGAGGAATTTATTTTGCAGAGGCTATGAGCTGTCAGCACAGCTTAAAAAGCCTGAGTGTGCTCATAATTTGGCCCAGGCTACTCATATAATGAGAATTTTGTTTGATGCATTTTTGAAAATTAATAGGCGTGATAAGGCAGACTAATCTTACTATGAAATATGAGTGGCCTCTCAGATTTGTATGGAACTATATACAGGTGTGATTTCTAATGGCTGCCCCTTTCTTGAGGAAATCCACAGATAACACTGAAATCCGTATGCTGCTATAGAACATCTTTGTAGTAGCCTGCTCTGTTTTAAGTATAAATCATGCTAAATTTTACTTCCTTTAGATTTTTTTTTCTTAATTGTGTGATGTTGTTTTCCAGTTTATCATGTATTGTGGTACTTTGTAGATCCATTTGTGTTTTAGAAAAGGTCAACAAACCAAAATGGCTATAAGAGGAATAAATACTCAACTGAATATTCTTAGTACTAACTTTTTTTGGGGGAAAAAGGAAATCAGAGAAGGGAGGTATTCTCTCAAGTTCTGGTAATGGTCCATTTGATTTTTGGTGCAGTGCAAAATTCATAGAATAGAGTCATGGATAGAATAGAATCATGGAATGGTTTGGGTTGGAAAGGACTTTAATGTCGTCCTGTTCCAACCCCCACCATGGGCAGGGATGCCTCACACTAGACCATGTTGCCCAAGGCTCTTTCCAGCCTGGCCAGTGTTCAAACTGCCAGGGATGAAGCATTTATCACTTCTCTGGGCACCCTGTGCCAGGGCCTCAGCACCCTCACAGGAAAGAGCTTCTGCCTTAGATCTAACCTGCACTTCCCCTGTTTCAGTTTGAACCCATCACCCCTTGTCCTGTCACTACAGTCCCTGATGAAGAGTCCCTCTCCAGCATCCTTGTAGCCCCCTTCAGATACTGGGAGGTGCTCTGAGGTCTCCACGCAGCTTCTCTTCTCCAGGCTGAACAGCCCCAGTGTTCTCAGTTTATTATTTTCAGTTTATGTTTGTAGCAATAAGAAGAATAGACTGCCCCAATCAAAATTCATCGTGTAGATTTAAGAGGAGGATTTTGCTCCTGAACGATGCAGTAGTATTAGAAATAGAGTTGTAAAAGAAGATCCTATCATGCAATGCTTGGACAAAGTGGACCTCCCTCTTTCTAACTTCCTTCCCCAGGCAGGGAGAAGATTTCTTGGCTTAAGTAGTCTGTCCATTAACCCAGAGTTACTGAAACAGTGATTGTAGCAGGGAGTTGTACAAAGGCAATTACAGGTTGTGTGGCACTGCCAGTTTTATCAGAGCACTAAACAAACCTGTTCTCTTATGCTTCAAGCCTTCCCTTCCTTTTGGTCTGCCTCTGGAAACACAGAAGTAAATGATTTTTGATACATCTGTTGTTCTCACTTTTTATATTAAGCATAAGGGAAGTTGCAAAAAGTGTTTTCTGCCTATGTAAGGGATTACAACATTCAGTCTTTAAAGAAACACTACACCAACCTCATATTTCAAAGCATCAGTGACTTTTAATTCCAAGAATGGATTATTCGACAAGGTGCTTAATCCTGCCATTGAGAAGCATTTTTTCTGATGAGTATTTTAAGTTAGTGCATGTCATTTGTGCCTAGATTCTAATTTGCTGCAAACAGGTTGTGTTTTCACCTCCTATTATTACTTCTATTGCCTTTATTCTACTTTTTCATGTGTGTTTGTGATCTTCTCTGTCTTACACAACTTTCTCTCTCTATATATCTTCCTGTTGGGAAAGACTGAGCTATTCAGTGATCTTCCAGTACGACACTGGAGATGCTATTGCTGGCCTCACAGGCAGACAAAAAATTCCTCTTATTTTTTATTCCTATATGTGACACCACCTTACAGACATCCCAGGTTATCCATATTTTTCCTGCAATTGCATTTCTTCAAGGGTTTTGTCAGTTTGCATGTTGCTACCCTCAGTCTTTTTCTCAGTGTAAGCATTCTGTAGACTTCTGATTCATTTAGCTGAGCCTAAGTTTTCCAGCTCTGGTTGTCTAAATTGCCTGTTAGATCATCTCCAGGGGAAGAGAAATGTATTAGTCTGGTTGAATCAAGTACCTTAGAACATTAACCTTCACAGTTTTGCATTAGGAGATACAGACTCTGGATGTGCTGACCGTAACTATGTGTTAGTGAAATAACATGCAGATGTTACCCACTCTGGAGATGGAAATGCAATGATCCGTGAGGAAAATGGGAAAGAATTTGTTTGCATGGTTAACCACTAGACTTTCCACTGAAGATTGAACAGTTGCTGCGTATCTTTATGTGACTTGCCATGTGTAATGTGAGCAACATGTTAGCCTTGGTATGAATCAAATAGAGGATTTGGTCAAAATCCTTATTTGAGGAAAAAAAACCCTTTATTGGGGGAAAACCTGTAAGTTCTATACTAAACAGGTGAGTTCTTTGTCTTCTCTGAGCTTGACATTGGTTCAGGTAGCCGTTGGCTCCTGTTTGCCGTCCTGGGGGTTTTCTGGTGTTGGTTTTGTGGGGGTTTCTTTCTTTGTTTTTAGGGGATTCTGAAGCCACTCTTGTCCTTTACTGTAACACTGTGGCAGAATACATTTATTATCTGTGTTAAAATAAATAATACGCCCCAAAAGTTTTACACACTTCAGGTGTCTCAATCCCTTTGGATTGTGTCTAGACTGTGAGCCTGTGTCTTTCTGGTTTGCCCTCAAACTATAGAGTCATAAAGCAGAGATTGATAAAAGATGTGGTAAACATGCTGATCTTTTATTTTCTCCTGCTAAATCCTTCAGTATGCTTTTGGAGTCCATTAAAAGTCGTACCAGCATCTTTCCCAGTCATTACATTTGCTGGTTTCCATTATACCTTTCCAGGGAAATATGTCGCACAGTCCTGGTCAACAAAGGTAGATATATGGTATACAAGCCCATAGCAATTGTATCATTCCATAACATGAACCAAAACTTACAAATTCTGTGTAAATTTGCCCAAATCATGTAGGAAGTATAATAGAACATTATTCATTGAGCTAATGAATTATAACACTGCTTGATTCATGAGATATGCTGATTAAGAAAGGATTCAGTGCAGAGACTTCTGTTTTGTCTCACAGTCTGTTGTGTTCCCTAAGTCTTCAGACCCTGGGATTTGCATGCATTTATACCCGACCTTGCTTCCAGAGGGAATTTTGCCATCTGTTGTGGTAGCTTGGGATCAGAATTCTGCACCTTGCCTCAGCAGCCAGCCCAAGTGATCGGAAGGTTTTCCAGTGGAAAAGCTCATGAGGAATTGCAGCAATTGCCACTGATCAGTCACTGCAGAGTTAGGAACAAGTGAATGGGAGAGGAGAATTATTCTTGTCTTTACTGTTTATAGAATTGTTGTGTGTACCTGACAGAACAGGATAAAGGCATTACCTGCACTAAAGACTCCTACGTACAAATGCTGGGTGACTTCTGATAGACCTGGCTGGTACCTCTAGTCATTGCAGGAAAGTTCTTACTGTTCAGCAGGTTTCTACTGGCTGAGGACAACGTTGCAGTTTCAAGAATTAGTTTCTTTAAATGCTGAATGTAGCATTTGAATTATTTGTTTGGCTTTGGTTGGTTGTTGTTTTAATTGTATCCCATGTGACTTGTTAATCTGCTCCAGCTTGATGGTCACAGGAGCCCGGTGACTCCATTGATCTATGTCCATCTATCTTAAGGTCTCAGTCAGAGTAAAGAAGCCTCCATGTGTGCTGAAGTGGTGAGAGGCAGAGGATTCTAGATGCATGTGTTCAGCAGCCTGCATGCACATTTTCCTTTAAAGAGTTACGGGATAAACAGTGCTGAGGAAAAGAGGGAGAAAAACAATCTTCATGTTGGTCAGTGAGACATTTCTATATAATAACTGGTTCGTTCTCTTGTAACAGCTGAAGTCAACTAGGATTCTTGTAATATCAAGGCTATGGTTGGAAGTTTTGTGGTCTCATATGTTATCATTTGGTGAAATTATCCCCTCCAATACCTCAAGACAGAGGCCAGACTGCCTACAGAACCCATTCCAAGATACATACATTGAGTCATATATTCCCTTGACAGCTGCAACATTCCAGTATAGGCATTTGTCTGCTGGCAGATGAAAGCAGTGTGGCAAGCTGCTTTGACATCATGAATAGTCATTATTTATGCTCCTGGTAATTGGTCTGTTCCTAGCAAAATGATCCTTTCCATATGCAGCATCTTAAATGACCTTGATTTTGGCATTGTGGCTAGCCCATCATCTCGGCAAGCTTCCCATACACACACATGCACATGATTACTTGTCCTTCTATCTCAAAATGCTGGGAAGAATGAGGGCCTTCAGCCAGTTTTTGCTTGCAGTTGGCAAGAGTGGCAAAGTGATGGTAGTTCTGGGTTCAGATCCCACTGGGGCTCAGGGCTATTATACTAAGAGTAGAATATCTTGCTTATCTTTTTAGTGCAAGCAGTGCAGTTTATGCTTACATGGAATAGTGATACTTATGTCAGAAATTCCTTCATGTCTTAACATTAAGGATTTTGTTAAACATAGAGAAATGCTCTTCAAAATAAATACAATTATTCTATTAATATGTTAGTTTAATAGTCTTTTTGTATGATTTGACCAGACCCATAAAGTAACAGAAATTGTTTAGCCTAGTAATTGAAGCCATGTCACCATGTTCTTGGAAAAAAGTTATGGTTTTCCTAATTCCAAGTGAGAGAAGAAATCTAATCAACCTTTACAATATTCTTATCCTTTTCATCTTTGGGCATAGATCAGTTCAGTCATCAGCTTTTCTTCCTCCTTTTTCTATCAGTTCTTAAAAGTATGAGTGAGGGTTCAGGAAGCCAAATACAGCTTTTGAATGGGTGGCACAAATTTCTAGTACATCCATTCTAGGTGACACATTCTGCTTTTATTCTGCTGAAAGAATACTTTAAATCTATGCTTATATTGTTAAATGATGAGCACAAACATTAGTGTTACAGCTCCACAAAATGTCTTCAGAGACTTTAGGCTGGTAGAAGTCCAGCCTATGTCCTATGTGAATGTGTGTTCATATAAAGTTTTAGTAAGTAAAAGCAAGTAACTAATCTTCCTAGCAACACAAGCCTCTTTTTCACATTGTCTGAAGTAGTCTCTCTGTAGAGGTGAAGAAGTCTCTTGGGTTTCTTATGAGCAGAAACACAGTTCAGAGATGTTTTCATGGGCTGAAGGTATTGCAGTTGGTGAGGATGTTGGTTGCACCACACCCTGTTGGTCAGATCAGACAGTGATTAAGATGCATGCAGGAAAAAAAATGTTACACATCTTTTAAGTTAAAGATCATAAAGAAGTCTTCATAATGTTCAGTGTCTTATTTAAGAGTAAGAAATTGCCATGCAAGAAGTCATTTTGATGCAGACATAAAAAGGGGAACAAATCTAAGCTTGGATTAACCTCATTTGTTATGTTTTGCTCTTTCTTTTTCTCTTAATTTTAAGGACTTTACGGGTAACTCTAAGTGCAAAAATAAACCCTCAGACTTCTTTGTTTCATGATTCATTACAGTGTGTTGTTTGTGCTTTTTCTACTACGAAGTGAATCCTTTTTGTCAGAAATGTAGATAAATCTTTTTGCTTAGCTTACTTAAAGCAGATGTTTGTGTAGGCACACAGAAGTGCCTAGAGGTCCTGGTATGAACACAAGAACTCTTGGGAAGAAGGCAATGCTGAAATACATTTCAAAGGAAAGTCCCTGTCCCAAATCACTCTTTGTTTCAATAAATAATGTACATAATTTGGGGGAAAAGCATCATTTATCTGTTTTGTATATGTTGAGTTTAAGCCCTAGCTACTCAGCTATTGTAAACCAGTATTGCTTATTGCCATCAGGCAGGTTGCTGTTCCTCATATCAGTTAGGAGTCATCATCCTCTCTGATACAGAAGTCAAAAAGCACCCTAATTCAGAAGACCATGCCTCCTCTCTTGTGGTCCTCACAGTTCATCATGGTTCACAGGTCATCTGTAGCAGGAGTAGTGATCATGGAATTGTGGTAGCAGGAAAGTAATATTAGGACAGATGAGCACCCATACTGTGGTAATGAATAGGAGAAAAAGAAATCCTTTGGGGACAGAAGCATGATTTTTGTGTTTTGTATGTTTTCAGTTTTGCCACAGACTTCCTGTGTCTCTTAGTAAGGACACTTTGCCTTTTGGTATCAATGTTTTTCAGTCTGTGACAAGGGAGCAAGTGTTATTTCATAGGTTTAGAACTTAATTCCTTATTGATTCTGTCTAAGAGTCAGCTGCTTTATTTTATCAAGGCTTTGGCTTGCAGTCTGCATGTGGGGCACACTCAGCCTACAGCTTTGATATAGCAAGCTGTGATGAAATCAAATCTTGTATGGTTTCTCTGAGTAATACTGCTTACCCATGGAGACAATTTTAGTGTATCAGAGAGAATATGGACCTTACCAACCTGTGTAACCTCCTTGAATAAAGACACAGTTACTGCAGTTGACCTCTTGTGAGAAGTGGATCCATTTGTGTTTTTATTCTGTGGCCTGAATAGAAGATCTTACAGAATAGGCACTGTTCGCTGGACGTGGGAATTCTCCCTTGCTCTGACTCATGTAGAGCAGTGGGGAGGGAGAGGAAAATGGGCTCCACAAACCCAGTATCCAGTTTTGTCATTGTAAAAGAACCCCTTTTTGATCTGAACTTTGTCCATTTAATATTCCAGAGGGTATTTAGAAGTTTGATAAAAGTTCACAGTAGTGCTAGAGAAAGATAAGGCTCGCTATTGTACTGAAACAATGTTGTGGTGCCAAGACAGTATATTTATGCTTTTTTGTTTCTGCGAGACCAGCCAGTGCCCATCAAACTTGCATAATTTGATATTATTCTAAGTAAAGGAAAAAATACCCAATCATTCTGTAGCTTGCCATAAAAATGCTCTAAGCTGAATGCACAGCTATATTACAAACCAGTCCCTTAGCATGATGTGTTGCTTCGCAGCAGCTGGGAATAATACAGTGTGGTGAAATTACCATCGTGGTGGAGGCCAAGATTTTTATGTGCGGAATAGAAAAGATGCTATTTTTTTCCCCCACTATAATCAACCATCCTTTTGCCAATATGTTTTCAGATGTGTCTTGCAGAGCTTCATGACAGTTTGTCAAAGCTGGATGAAAATTTCCATTCCACCATCGTGGTCAGTCAGTTTTTAGCATGCATAACATAAGCATCGTTGCCAACTTTTGCTCCAAGCATGCAAAGGCAGAGTTGCAAGGAGGAGGACAAAGCCTCAGTAAGCTTTGGGAACTACTGGGGAACTGCAACATCTTTGTCTCAAAATCTGCTTCACAGGGGCCAAACCACTCGTTTCCTCAAGCAGATAAGGAGGATGCTTTCTCTCCTTGGGTTGAAGCTCTGTGACATTGCAGATGAGGCAGTACAAATGTGTATTTTAAGTGTACTTTCTCCAGGCTTGCAGCTAGCACATTGTAAACTTAGCTCAGAAAATGCGAACTTCAGGACTAGTTAAACTGGTTAAGTTAAAAAGAATTATGGACTTAAACCACCTGCTAGCACAGCATGGGTTGTGCCTGAATTGTGTGAAATGGGGCTTTTAAGCACACTGAACAGGTATTAAATTGGAAGGGGGGGGTCTTCTTCCCTCCTTTTCAAGAGCATTCTGGTGGTTTTGAGATGTGCTGTACAAACTCTGAGGAACCTGCCTCTGTCAGAGCTCCACAAGAGAGACAATGTAAGGCAGTGTGCATCTCCCCTCTCCCCTGAGTGGGTTCAAAGCAGTGAGTCAGGACCATTTTACACAAATCTCTCAATATGTAATTTTATTTCTACTGCTGATGTGATCATTTCATGGATCTTGCTTGATCTCCGTAGTTACAAGGGTTGGTCTTTCGGACCAGAAGCTACCTCGACCTTCCTTTTCTTATCCATCATTTTCTAATTCTTCACTTTTAGGAACTAATCTATCAGATGTAAATGTGGGAATAATTCTCTATAATCTTTTGCTTTAAGGCAGACTTCCCAGATTTAGTCATGCAGAGCATCCAGCAAATGAAAGCAGTTCTCTCAAGTAGAATCCATTGATTGTTTATTGCAATTTCAGCTCTATTTTTCAGGAAATTCCAGTGGTTTGAATTCATGAATTGAATGCATTGAAATAAGATTTTTTAAATACAGTCAGGCTGTGCAATTGTTTTCATATTTATTGTATTTTATGTTGTAATTGAATACCAAAATCAAAACACTAACTTTCAGCTGTTGCACTGTAACTCAAAAAGAAAGCAGTGGAGTTAAAATGAAGGGTTCTAACTTGAACAAAATGAAATATGTGGATTTAATGAAAATGAAATGTTTTAACTGTATTCCTTCAGCTTTCTTTGTGTGACATCACTCTAAACAAAGGAATGCCCAGAGTACTGATTTTAGTAGGAGCTAATTGGATGACTTTTAATACAAAACATAACTGACCTGAAATTTCTTGATGGGAAATCGAATGAAGAACTTCTTATCAGTGAATGCAATGTGACTATGGAAGAGACTTCCAAATCTCCTATGAGAAGGATGCTAGAAGCAAAACAACTGAGAGTGTACTGTAAGGGATAAAAAAAGGAAACTTTCTGTGAAAATGGACAAGTTTCATAAGCCCTTTTATATTTCATGTCTGTGATTTGAGTTTTGTTTTATTTCAGCCGGAAATAAAAGCTTTATTCTTCTAGGGCAGTAACAGCATGGCTTTTGTAAGTGCTTGGCTTTCAACAATGGAGTATAATATTTTGGTTCACCATTGTGTTAAAACTGCAAGTGTTTTTCTGACTTCTTTGGTGTAAATGATTTATTAGTGTTGACACTCTGGGGTTGTTTGTAAGTAGGAGGCAAAAGCTGAGGTTTTGCTCCTTCTGGCAGATTACACACAAATTATGCAAATCACTATAGTGCAGGTTATAACCTAATTATGTTCTACATCTTGAACAATGATCGTTTCTGTAAGGGAAAGCTGTCTAGCATTTGAGCTGCTAATGTATTTTTTTTCTCCTTTTGTATTCTACCAAAGAAACCATGTTGAAAAGTGATAGTCTGTGCAGATTTTGCTGCTGTGCAGCTTATCTGCTTCTGTTTCTAAAATATGCGAAAGCAACCTCACACTCACATTGCCAGTATTTCTGTGGTTAGTGGCTTTTCTGGTGCAAAACTTGATTTATTTACTTTTTTTAATAGAATCCCAGATTGGTTTGGGTTGGAGAGAACCTTAAGATCATCCGATTCCAGCCCCTGCCACAGGCAGGGACACCTTCCACTAGAGCAGATTGCTCCAAGCCCCTGTGTCCAACCTGGCCTTGAACACT
>JANHGB010028324.1:12954-31117 GCA_026283785.1 Coracopsis vasa | reverse complement strand
GCCAGGTTGGATAGAGCCTTGGGTGACATGGTTTAGTGGGAGCTGTACCTGCCATGGCAGGGGGGTTGGAACTAGATCTTAAGGTCCTTTCCAACCCTAACTATTCTATGATTCTATGATTCTAAGGTTAACCACGCATGTCTTTGTTGCATTGTTTTCCCTCCACAGGGTCCTTAGTAACTGAAAGCACAAGGGAAATATTTATTTACTGTTCCTGTCTGGCTCAATCCTACCTTTTCTCAAGTGACACAATGGTCTAAACGTTTACACTAAATCTAGTAAACAAATGTAAAAACAATAACAACAAAATCAAATACACTCACTGAACTAATTCTTGCTGGGTGATAAAGTATCTCTGCTTTGAGTACGAAAGCAGTATCCAGCCCTCTCGTCTGGGGTCGTGCTGTGAACTCTCTCTAATCCTGAAACACAGACAAGAAAAACACCTGAAACTTCCGTTTCTGAACTATTTTCTTTACATCCCTATATAAGCCATAGCTGTTCATTCCAGGAGCAATCCTGTTTCAGGTGGCCAAATAGGGCTGCAAGGCAAGCAGATTCACTGAATTTGGCTTTCGTTAACATCAAAACTAGCAGTTAACATTCAGATGAGGATTAGCCAACTGCCCTGCATGCCAAATGGAAAAAAGAGATGAAACAAACTGTTCTATATTCACGTTTGAACTTCACATCATATATTTCTTCCAACAGAAAGAGAGCAGAAGAGAAAGGAGGGGACAGTCAAAGTTGCATTAGCTTAGGTCTCAAAGCTGCAGTCCTCTTGAGTCACACAGGAAGGTACACTTTCCACTATGGAGCTTCTCAGGCAATTTACAGTTACTGTCATTTACAGACGTAGCATTATAGAAAACACCCAATTTGTTAGCGGAGCTCAAAGCTACAGACTTGTTCAGAGCATACTTACAGCCAAAGGTCAGCACAGAAATATCTGGGAGATTCTTCTGGCATGTGAATACCTGCTACAGCTGGTACAGCTCATGCTTGATTTAGAGCACAGACTCAACTGCGCATCTTGCACATCCACAGTGAGTGTTTACTACTATTTGCTTTTTTTCACTGGCTGAAAAAAACCCTAGACATTAGCTACCTAAGCAGCTGGCCTGAATTAGGTTTTTGACTCCAGCAGAAGAAATATAGAGGAGGAGATCTAGATCTGGCACAAGCACATCAGATTAGGAACAGCACTGCAATATTACAGTTCTTTAAAAACACAAAGATGAATTTACAGCTAACTCGACTAGCAAAACACAAAAGGGAATCCATGTTTAGCATTTAGCCTGCAGAAAAATTACTATTCCTTTTAATATTATCAAACTCATTAAGCCTTCTATTTGGTTGAAAATCCAAACACAAATGAACTAAACTACTTTGCCAAAAATCTTTGTCAGGGAAGCACAAATAGCTGCTATTCACAGATAACAACAAAGCAAGAAGATTAGAAACATATTTCTCCCAGAAAAAACCCTATGTAGGAACAAAATAATAACAAAAGCAAGCAAAAAAAGCCTGAAAAGAACAAAACTAACTAGTTTATTCCAAGATCTGGAAATTCTGAGTGGACGTGTGCAAACAGAAATCAAGACTTCATGGCTTCCATTCTTAGCCTCTGTCCCAGACGAAAAGGCAGTTCAGTGAGAAAAAAAAATGCATGAGTTTATCCCTTGATTAACTCTCTATGATTGCATGGGTATATTGGAAAAACACAGATTGCTGTCTTATTTAAAAATTATAATGTGATCACTGAATTAGAGATAATGTTGCAAATCATCCTGATGAAGAAGCTGAAATTAAGGTCTACATTTGATTTTAAACCTGACATTTTTTCTTGATTGTTTTGCCTAGTCAGACAGCTTTAGCTCTTTCCTACGTAGATTTATAATTAACAACTCTGTAATTTGTACCATGGTATTTTCCTTATTTTTCTTACTCACCAGGACTCACATGCAAAGCACAGTACATTAGGAATAAGATAAAGCTGTCATAGTGGGGATCTAGGGACTCTTCATTAGGAGGTGCAAACATTCAGTGTCCTCCCACACCTGTGCAACTATATCTTTATACGCAGCAGGCACCAGCTTGCCTTGAAGTATTAATTTTCCCAAAACAGAAAGCAGAAAAATCAAAGCAGCTCTAGCTTTCTGCAGCATGTGCCAAAACATTTCTCTGTGTTGAAAATTACTGTCTTTGTAAGGGCCAGTTTTCTACTGTGAGTTTCAACCTGACTGCAGCAAGCTACTTCAGGATGAAAAATAGGAAGAGTTTTTAAATGCAATTCATTAGAAGTTTACTTTAGACAATATTTTTTGTAAAAGGACTGCAAAGCTATTTTGTAGCGGTTTTTATTTGCGCAGTGCTTACTCTAGCATACATATGCAATAAACCACTATAAGCGATGGCATAGACTGACCTTTAAGCTTCACAAGAGTCATACTGAACAAGAGCTGGTCATAACTGTATTTTTAATTACATTCCCTTTTTAATTACCATTTAATCAAACAAATGTCGTTTATAATGCTGCCCACATCCTCTTAAGCAATCAGCGCATTTTTTTATATATACAACCTTACCAAAAAGGTCACAACAAAAGTAAGCCATTAAGTTATCACAGATAAGCCTGGAAGTAATTATGTAAAGCCAAACAAATCCTGACAGATGAATTAAACAAATCAAAGTTCATTGTTAGAAGGACTAGAGCCTGACCCAGTAACCTCCTGCGTTTGTTCCTCAGATTCCATGAGAAGAGAAAAAGAGGTCTTCAGAAATCCAAGATAAGAAAGATTAGTATTAAATATGTTTATTAGCATGGCAGTCCTTCACGACCAAGGAGCGTTGGACTTCATCGTACTAGACATTGTAGAGCCAGAGAGCAACAAGTATACTGTCATTGTCAGAAAGCCACTCTACTAGTTCATCTAAAATTTACCCAAACTAGAAATTATCTGTTAAAAATGGCATCTTTTAAAAACTTCATTAGGATAACTTAAAAAATCATTTACACAGAAATTATTTCCGTTGCATGAATTCACAAATGTTCAGAAAACCTTTGCAACACACCTGCACTAAAAAGTACAATAGGTTTTAGTTTGTTTAGATCAATAAGTTGATTCCAGGAAGTTAGTTTCAAATGATGGAAGATTTTCTGCTCAAGGACTTTAGATTTTAAATAAGAAAGACAAAAAAATTCAAAATTTTGTACACCAGATGGCAATGTATTCTTAAAAATGGCTGAATAAACTATTTCATGGAGATCATTAGATCATTGCTGCCTTTTTTCAGTACTATACTGATTAACCAGTCACTGGGAAAAGACCAACCAAGAAGACATTGATCCAACTGCATTGTTGAACAGATTTGGCTCTCCACCTGAAACTCTCAGCAGAGACCTTTTTTTCAACAGGGTAGAATTCAACTTCCTTTTTCTAAAAGGCAATTTTTAGTATTATATACTCCAATTGCTTAGAGTGAGATTTTGGATATATATGAGCCATTGTATCGCAGGCACTTTTTTTTGAGAATTTTTAGAACAGTCCAATGAAAAAGGATGCTCAGAACAAAAACCTGTAGTAAAACAGCATTAGTGTTCAGATGCAAGCCAGCAAGTCTACAGGGATTCATCTGACAACATTCAACCTTGTATTAAACCCTGTTATCTCAAAAAAATTATCAAAGGAAGGTAAAAGCCTAAAAATCTCCTTCTATGTAAAATAAGAAAGATAAAACTTGCATGTATTTCTTAGATTTTTCTTCTTAGCAGTAACATAGCTAACAGCTAAGCCACACTGGCGCAAACTTTGCACGGTAGCTGTGTTTCATAACCCTAGAAATAGTGGCTTTAACCTAAATTCATATAAGTATTTAACATACTAGCATAATGATTAAAACTATTTCTCACATAAATTCCTTTCTCCATCTCTATGCAGTGAATTGTTTTTAATTTTGTTCCTCCAGTGCGGAAGAAAACTGAAATGAGTCTTTAAACATACTAATGAGAACTACGCCATTCCCCGTGGAGAGAAATCCAAACAAATGTGTTCCAGCAACTGAAATTTCACCATCTCCAGACACAAACATTCCCTTACAGTTCATATGATCTTTGTCTCTCAGTAGCAGGCACTTATGTGTCATCAGACATTCAGCATGAACCCAAGTTTTTTTCCAAGGCCTTGATCGGATATAAGCTTTCTACCGTGATGTCTGGGAAACTTTCTGATTGTCTCTTCCAAAGGTCCCATCTTAGTCACCCCACTGGAAGCCAGTATTAATTCATCTTATCACAACAGCTCTGCTGAGTGTGTGGGTTCCTGTTTTTCAACTTTCATCAGCTCCACCCAGCTAGACCATAGACCCACTTGCTATGGATTTGTAACTTGACACATATCAGAGTCTCATTCCAGGAGAAATCAGAATTCCTGCTTTTTCCTTATGGTATCACTGCTCAGAGCGTTTTGTGTCCCCGGTGTTATCCTGAGTCACAGCACATTCCACTCTTTCATTGAAGAACTGCAGGTCTCATTTTCTTCCTAATTTATACACAAGTATGGGGTTTATTGCTGCTTCTGCTTCTTGAGGTATGCATTGCTTTCTGGTTATTTCAGCTTCACTTAAAAATAAATCTTTTCTACAAAAAAGCCTTTGCAGGTCACTATGTCCAAAAAATCTTCATCCACTTAGGAATGTAATGGACAGTTGTAGGCCACATTTGTTTATCTTAACTTTTGAAAAGAAAATCATGGTTGTGTGCTTGAAGTTAGGAGGAGAGCATCTCTCTATATTCTATGGACAAGATAGGAAAGGCCATCTGAGGCTCTCGAAGGATTTTAGGTGACATGAATTTGCTTCTGAAACTGCCTTACTAGTAGTCAGTGTCTCTTTTATATGTGTTGTGGTTTAAGCCCAGTCAGCACCTAAGTACCACACAGCTGCTTGCTCACTGCCTCCCTGCCCCAGATGGGATGGGGAGAAATCAAAAAGAAAATAATACAGAAAAGGTAAAACCCATGGGTTGAGATAGGAACAGTTTAATAATTGAAATAATGTAAAATACAATAACAACAGTAACAACCATAACAAAAGAGAGAGAGAGAGAGGAATAAAACAAGCAAAGAAACAAATAAACCAACAACAAGCAATGCATAGTACAATTACTCACCACCCACCAGCTGATACCCAGCTTGACCGGAGCAGCGATTGGTCCCTTCCAGGTAACTGCCCCCAGTTTATATACTGGGCATGATGTGCTGTGTTATGGAATACCGCTTTGAACAGTTTGGGTCAGGTGTACTCTTTCTGCTTCCTCCCGGCTTCTTGTGTTCCTCCTCACTGCAGAGCATGAGAGACTCAAAGTCATTGATCAGGGTAAGTGCTACTCAGCAACAACTAAAACATAGGTGCGTTATCAGCATTGTTCTCAGACTAAAGCCAAAACTAAAGCACTGCACCAGCTACTAGAAAGAAAATTCACTTTATCCCAGCTGAAGCCGGGACAATCTAAGAGTGTATACTTACTTCTTTTCCAAAACTCCTGAGAAATATGTATAACTTGAAAGTAAATAGTAACGGCTATAAGGAAAAATAAATCAGGCAGTTAAATCCACTGCAAAGAGCTGTGAACCTTTCACTCACTTGGAAGATCAGATGGTGAACAACTTCCTCCTGCAAAAGTCTAGAAAATTAAAATATCACCAGCAACTGAAGTGCTCAGCTATTTACAGGTAGTTTGAAAGTGTCTAGCCATATAAAAGACAAGCTATATGAGTAACTGATGGTTTTGATTCAGTAGTTGAACTCTTCCCCACAGTGATACATACAGAGATGTGTACACCACCTGTTTTGGTTAACTCCCTATTTTGTTACAGGGTTTTCTCCATG
Source organism: Coracopsis vasa (assembly GCA_026283785.1). NCBI lineage: Eukaryota > Metazoa > Chordata > Aves > Psittaciformes > Psittacidae > Coracopsis > Coracopsis vasa. The sequence continues at coordinate 25,228 of JANHGB010028324.1, read as the reverse complement.
TTGCCCACACTGTTTACAAGCTATCTTGCTCCTGACATGCCCTTAGGTGCTGACAAACCAGAAGCTCTTGCTCCTTCAGAGCCTTTTGGCAGCATGAAAGTCAATCTAGGGATGCTGCAACAGACTGCATGGGTAGGATCTCAGCAGCTCTTTCGCTCGCTGTGCATTCTAGTTCTAGGTCATGTGAAACTACAGCAATTGTAAAAAAATCTGCTAAGAATGACAATGTAACTTTCAGAATACGTCAAGCACCCTCCAAATGTAATAATTTTGAGACTAAGTTAGGAGTGATTATCTCTTTAAACTCATCTTCCTTTCAGAACTAGTGCATTCCAGGAGTCATATACCAGGAACTATTGTTAAGGTCATGAGGTACCTCTCTCAAGTCATGGCACACATGCAGGAGCCACAGGTACACACAAAGATAATCCTTTAAAAAAAAAAAAAGAAAGCAAACCAAAAAAAATCCATACCCCAAATAAAACCTTATGATTTCAAAACCATGCTCGTTTTCCTCCATTTTTAGCATATATTAACAAGCATGGTATTCTTTTTTTTCCGGTTTCTCCCTCAAAATATCATTCACAGTTATTTAAAAGTTGGGCCCAGAAAGTGAATTTTATGGGATGCCACCTCAGTTTTGCTAACACAAGTGCTAATTCTTTCTGCTTACTTCAGTCAATAAACAAATAACTTTGGGTTTCATTGGTACGAGGAGTTATGTATTACAGTTATTGGCCCAAAAATGCATTTAAAGAATAAATTCTATGTGCCTCGATAGTGGAAACTACATATTGTTTTCAACTAATTTATTCATATGTTGTCCATATGGCTAGAAGTTTTAAACCTGTCCTGGACACATACAAATATTTTTCAATAAATCCTCCACGTTATTCAATCTCTCTACTCTCCCTAATACTGGGATTTCTTGATTTTTATTTAAAAGTTAAATATTTTTAAAGTGTCAGTTATGCATACCATTCCCTCTATGCTACAATAATCTTAAGGGATGTTGGATACATTTTTGTCTTTAGATGTGCAATCAGAAACCCACCAAGTCTCAGGGCAAGTCAACTTCTGTTTTCAGAGAATAATAAATTAAATTGTTCATATATTTGATTTTAATTGAACAATATGCATTGTAAGATTTATTTATTTTCTAGGTTATTTTTCAAACAGGGAAATACACATCTATTAACAGAAATTAAAAAAAACCTAAGGTATATGCAGTGAGCATTGTGTACAAATTCAATGCAATTCCACTGATTGTGAAGGACGTACAAAGAGTCTAGGTCAAAAATATAAAAGCTGAGCCTATTTTTAACCCAGCTGTAACTACTTTGTCCTTATATACTTGAAGCAGTCCAAAATAAAACCTGACCACTTACATAAAAGGGCCAGAGTCCAACCAATATTTTCCTCCTATTCTGCAACATTTCTGACCCTGTAACTTGCTTCATAAAGCCCTAACAAGCATAACTAATGCTACAGGTCTATTAAGATGAAAATACTGTATAACACACAGTGTATTTTCATTTCAGCTACCTGTGCAGCTGTAGGAAGCATATTCCTGAGTCTTAATCTAATCCACTCAGGTACTCATTACAATCCAACTATAATGACAAGAGAGCTTGACTCAGACGGCAAAACCTAGCTAGGAGCCTGCTTAAAACTGTTGGCAGCTGATTAATACTGCCTTCACTGCTGTGGCTAAGGCTGTTACTGGTACCCAAGCCAATTAGTCTAAGCAAGCTCAGCTGTGCCTGCACAGGCAGGGTTACGTTTTAATTGCATGAGGATTTTTAATAGTTTGATCATCTATTTGAAAAGCACTGGGGAATAATTGAAGCAATTGCTGAATGAAATTCAGAAAGCCAAGAGTGACAGATTTATACCTGTTATAGCATTTCTCCTTTTTGAATTTCATTTTTTTATCCTCAGGCCTCCTCCAGGTAACTCTTCTCAGTGAGCAGACTTTGGCAGAAAAAGAAAAATAATCTGGCAAAGAAACTTGTGGGCTGCCATTATTAAAGTGAGTCATGGCTCAGGTAACACCCATTCAGAATAACCAAAGTGGAGTACCATAAAGTTACCCGATTTTCAGAAATTTCATGCAGTCACCCAGTTCTCCCATTGCAAGTCCATCTTTTCAAGGGTCTGAAATTGGCTATGAAAGGTTATAACTACCTGTTGAGAATGTGGGCCTTTTGTATCAGGTCCTCCCAAATGGAGACTCTGTAGAAGAGGTAGAACCTGCACCTTCATAACCTGCCTATATTTTCATTTTATAGCACATGGTAATTAGTCTGTACCAAAGAAATTACCATAATCGTAGTTTACCTCACCTTATGGTGATCAGGTGCATTTGGTAGAAAGAGAAAACTGTGTACTACTGAAATACATTATTTTAATACTGTAGTGAAACTGTTTATCATGAGGTAAACAGATAGACCCAAGTGTGCAATGACAGTTCTGGAATATGGTATTCAGCAATTTCCATTTAGATAAAACAATGTAACATTTCCTAACTAAGGAACAAGGTTTTCTTTATTTCAGAAATCAGATGTTCAAGAGAGATGATGTGATGTATTTAACACTAAAAAAAGCCTGTTGCTTTCCTAGTAGATATTAGGAAATGATTTAAGGACTATACTGGACTACACTGTGAATTGTAATTCATCTATCCTGATTCCCCTGACCACTGTGTTTCTGAGAAGATCTGAAAGTCAGGCGGTAAACAACTGTTTATTCTATAAACAACTGATTTTATAGAAGACTGAGTCTAGTCTTCTTTGCTAGTATTCTTTGAAGCAAAAGAAGAAAAAAATTAACTGGACATGATTTTATGTGTGAAATTTAAGTTAAATGGTACTGACTAGTTATTGCACTCTCACCTCCTAAGTTTGCAGTAAATCATGGCAGTAAGTTCGAATGCTTGAAAAACTTCTAGAAGGAAGTGCAATTTCTTATTAACTGAATCTCACAGTCCATGTGAATGCTGTAATTTCCCCTCTTTTCATTCCTACACTATTCTGAGTTCCCTTAGAACCTGCAAAATAGTTCATAATGCTTCCCTGAACTGAGACCTGCAGGGAGGAAATTCACATCACCAAATTTCAAGCAAATGGCTTTGTTTTGCTAACATCTGTATAGAGCAAATAGAGAGAAACAGGCACCCCCAAAGGGCAATTCTGAATAGGAGCAATGGATTATCTTCTATAGTAGTATCTCTCTTTGGCACAGGAGTCAAATTTAAGCTTCTCTTTGAATACTTTCCTTTCTGTTATAGTTTCCTAGATATGGGAGACAGCCCTGTAACTTAGGGAGATGCTTACAGTTGGCAGAATGAGCCATATGTCCCCTCTCAAAAGATATTCTAGTAATACAGATTACATTGCATTTTCATGGCTTCAGCTCAAGATACTTTCACTGTTTAGAGATATTATAACAGTCTTTGTCACCACCATGTAAAGCAATTATCTCATTTTTTTTTACAAATAAAATAAGGTGTTTCTTTAGGCACCTTTCTTTTGTTAATGATTATTAAATAAGTGTTCAATACAATAAAAATTGAAAGACGATATCATATTATAATGCAGCCAAGTATGTCTTTGTAACAATTTCGTTCTAGTCTTCAAAACCCAGGTGAAAAGAATGACCTTTGTCTACTGCTACAATAACACTAGTTCTGAAATCTTTCTCTTAAAAATGTGTAGGATTGCTCTGCAAATATAAGTTCAAACAACAAATGACTTGATATAATTCAATTCAATTTATGGTGGTACAGGTGGGAAAAAAACATCAAAACCCTGTATTTGTCCAAATCTTCTGGGACATTCCCGACATGAATAAGAGGATCTAGCTCATCAAAATTTTTCCTACGTATCAGGCACTGATTTCTTTATTAATGTGGGGTTACAGTTCCCTACATCCTTATTGTGCTGCCTAAGTAAAAAGCCCAAGTTCTAAGCAATCAACAATTCCACTGAAGTCAGCTTACCTGGGAAAACTTTTATTACCAAATAAAACATTCTTAGTAACAAAAGTATTGATCCTGATCCTCAGGGGCATGGTTTGCTAACGACACCCCGCGACACAGCTGTTAGTTCTGAGCTCTCGGCCAGAAAAAAGTGATCCTGAAATCTGTGTCACATTAAGCACATCATGTGGGTCAGACAACAGTGTTTCTATGCTGCAAACGCAAGTGTTTAGTGCATAATATATTAACTATACTTTGTTAAACACAGACCAATGGAAACTTACAGTTCAGTTGCAAAGTAAGGGAAGAGGAAGAGCCTACAATAAACACTTGTCCGCTTTGTTAAATATCGTCAATAAATGACCCAGCAGTGCAGCTCCTATTTAAGAGTACAATGTTCTTACATGTAGTCTCATGACAGAACAAGTCAAACTAGGGGCCACTACACACTTCTCTTGTATCCTGTCACTCTTCTCACTGATGTTCACATATAACCACATAGGCCTACTGCTGGGAACACCTATTGTCAAGGGTATGATTGCTTCCCAGGGCAGTAAGAAATTAGTATTATCACTCAGCAGAGAATGTGTTTTTCCCATAACAAGTATTTAAGAACCAACAAAAGGAAGTACTTTTTCACACAACACGTAATTACATTTTGGAACAAATTGCCACAGGATGTTGTTATGGCCAAAAGCATAAATGGAGTTAAAGAAGAGATTAGACAAATTCATAGAGAAAGGGTCCACCAGTGGCTATTAAAATATGATGGTCCAGATGCTGCCTCTATCTCAGGAAATCCCTAAGCCATTGATTGCCAAAAGCTGAAGAGAGAGGAAGGGACATATAACAGCCAGATAAGGCTCAGTACTGGTGTGTTATTCTTTTGTCTGGATATTTGTGGGGGAAAAAAAATAATCAGTCTAATATGGTATACTATCAGTCCTACCCAGAGACTTTCGGTTGGGAGGTAAACAAAGGTTAAACAAATTTGACAAAGATCTCATTGAGTTGGTGGAAACAGGCAGATCAACAGAAGGCAGATTTTTTAAATGCCTCAAAGCTGCAGCATCAGCTCAGCTTTTTTTAAATATCTGTCCAAGACACAGACATGTAGGAGATCCAGCTGCATTGAAGCTCTTCACCGAGCTATGTGCAATTATAATTTCTAAATATGCATAACCTACTAAAATAGTAGTGAAGCATATAATGAATACTCAACACTCAACACAGATTTAAGATCACATAAAAACCCTAAATAATCCAAAACACGGAGTCAATCCAGCTGCTGAAGTGCAATCAATATATGCCATGAAAAAAACCAAGGAGAAAAACCACTCTTTAAAACAGTAAGAAAAAAAGCTGTTTATATTTGAAAGTCAAAATATACATTTTGCATTACCATTCATTTGCAGTCACATGCCATAAAGTCACATCTGCACCAAATGTTCTATTCCTTCTCTTTGAACTCTTTTGAAATGTTTCCTTGGTCTTTTTAAAGGAGTGTAAAAGTGAACTCAGACAACCAATTCAAGATCTGTTTTGTTTCTTGCCAAGATTGCCTTCCAGATTATTAAGAGGGCCTCAAAATTTAGCTGAACAAAATAATAAGTGTTGGGGAAAAAAAAAAACGTGATTCATGTAAAAAAACATGCTTCTTGGCAAAAAAGAAAGGAAACTAATAGGAGACAAAGGCAATAACTGAATTACTTCCTTATAGAAATAAGCATGTATGAATGTCAGCACTGATTCCTTGTAGTCAGCACATATGATGTGAAATTGTATTAACCCTTTGTGTGTTGTACAGTATGCATGGCAGATCACTATAGACAAAACCATCTGAAAAAGTCAATGCCAGTTCACAACTTCACCTTTTATCCAGCAAAACATCTTCATAGCATTCACGAGAGAGCTGGAGGGTCTATAAACAATAGAAATAAAAATCTGCCTTGTTAGAAGTTATTGCCTGTTGGGGAAACTCTAAACGTGAACACAAAGGGTCAGTATAGAAAGACTACAATACTTGGCCAGAAAACCATCAAGCCTATGGGATCACTTTTTGGATTGACTCTGACTTCAATACATTTATTTCTGAACCTGAAAATTTCTAGCCAGAAATAGTCCAAACCCACAATTTCATCTTTTAATATTACATCAGAAGTGTCTTATACCACCCAACCTACAGTACCTTAGAAATGGAAATAAATCAATGAGAAAGCCCTGAAGACTAAAACTTATTACAAATGGCTCAATCCTAAAGCTTTTCCTTGTAGTCTCACTGCAAGAGTTGAATAAGGCAATTCATATGTTCAAGTGTGAAGACTCCGAACACTCTAGGGAAAACAAGAAATGGATAATTGTTTCTAACATATTATTTACATGTTGTGAGCTATTCCCCACTGGCCATACTGAAGTCTGCACTAATTCATGGCTTCAGACACAAAAGAGATGAGGACTCTGGATGCTAACCTGACATTCAGGGAATACAGAGTGCCAGGACTTGAGATAGTAAACATTCTTTTTTTTAACAAAGTAATAAAAATTACATCTACAATTGTCTGTCAGACAATCTATTTGTCAATACAAAGAAAGCTTTCTTAATAGAAATGCAATACTGAAACTGGTTTAGGAATATAACCGTTCCAGTGCTGGGAGGGCTCAGTGAGTGTGTCACTGCATGTGCACAAGACAGCCAGCTGCAGTTTCATGCCAGTACCAATTTTCTTGCACTTCTACACTACAAAGCTTAGATCCCGCTCCAACTCAGAAGGAAGTATCTGATTAAGACTCAAGTCCATTGGCTCCTTAATATTCAGCAATGGCAGTACTTAGGGGAAACCACACATATGTCACTAAGATGAATATCTGTTAAGATACTCCCGTATCGTTTTACATTGATTTCAAAAGAATTTCTACTTAAAGTAAAAGCCCATCAATTTCCAGTTCTTCAGCAATCATATAATTGCCTGATGTAAGCCCATTGGAGTCTACTGGAGTCTTTCCAACTGCTTTAATATGTCTGGGGATGAAATATATCAACTGAACTGACTAGGTAGTAATGCTAGAGCAGATTGCCTGTGACTCCAGATGAGCTTCCTGTCAGTTTCCCACAATTCTTCTCCCCAAACAGCTCTCTGATTAGGAAACAGCAACAGCTATACTCTGCTGACTCTGTAAAAGGCAATAAGGCTGTAACTACTGTGCATACACTGCGAGTTGAAGGCTTCGTTTTGATAAGTGTTTGATGGAAAGCAGCTTAATTATTTTCCTGGGGCTTATGTTATGAAATATGGGATTAAAATATTTAAGTAAAAAAGCAAATGTGATTTACATTATTCTGTTTCTTAAATAAGACATCTTTCTAAATAAAGGAAAACATTTTCATCTTTTCATTAATACGAATAGCTCAATTCACTTGTCTTCACAGGTATCTAGTGCATATGCAGAAATCACTGCATGGTCTTAGAAGCAGAGTATTCTTTCTTTTGGAATAAAGAATGTATTTAAGATAGTGAAATTCTGAATTACAAAGAGCAAATGCCAGAATAAAACTTAAGTAAGTAACATTATCATAATAAGTAATCTCATGATAAGTGCCATTAATTTAATACTGACATTCCTGAGTCATGTGCTGGAAAAAAACCTGAAGTACTGGCTACCTATTCCAGAATATTAGCAGAGGTGGTTTTGTAAACGATGTTTTCTCCCATTGGGCTTATCTGTTCAAGTATTAATTTTACTCAAGTAGTCTCTGTATTCACATAAATCAGCAGATCAGGCAGCACCTTCAACAATTACATTTTAACTGCACCCTCAAGAAATCTTCAGTTAATTACAGAGGGCCCATTTGAGGCAACGTCATCTAATGTACAGTTTGGGTGTGAATATGTGAATAACAAGGTAAAGTCAACTCCAACAATGGGGAAAAAATGCAAATTATGACCTTTTTAGCCTAATGGGATTCCATACAAATATTCAAGCCCATATACATCCCTGTATGCATCTGTAAACCTCTTTCAAAATCTGTTTTAATAAGATGAAATGCCATTGGATTTCAGGCTTCTAAAAGCTTATGTCCCATTTGTAAGGAAATTTCAGCTGTGCTTGCATTCAGTTTTTTAGTTTGCATCCCAAAGACTCACTTTAAATAAGTATTATAGAACATTGATTGAAAACATTTATTGATTACAATCCCAAATCCTCAAAATCCGATTATATATTTTCAAAGAAACAGACGTCATCCTCAATTTAAACTGAAGCAGCTTTTAGTATCACACACTGTAATCATTCTCACAGAAGCTGCCAATCAACATTACACAGTTACTAAAGAAATACTGCATCTATATCTGAGAAAAGTTTTTTGCAAGCAGCTCACAAAGCAAACTGAAAGATAACGTTCACATTAAAAAAAGCTTGAGAAATTTCCATTGTCTTCTGTTTCTGAATTAAACTGTGCCAAGTCAAAGATGCATCATTTTAACTGACTTAAACTGGCAGACAAGAATTATCACTTATGTCTACACTACCTTCATGATCTGCATGTTTACTACCTTCATGGTCCTTTAAACGTCCTTTGGACCAGCTGGTGTCTTCTCTCTACACTAGCAGCACCCTCTAGTGCATGCTCGCCTCAGGTCTGCAGGTCCTTTTATCTGCTCACGGGCAAGCCTTTCCAGTCACTCACACAAGACACATCATGGACTTTTACACAGACTACATTTTAGACTTCTGGGGTTTACTTTTTATTTCAGGGAGTGTTTTCAGGCTGAGCTGAAAGCCTCCAGTGAGAAGTCACCCAGCAACATACCCATGGGGACAGTATTGTGGACTTCTCAATTGCACATGCAGCCTCAGATGTAGGTCTTCAGTCAAACTGTCTTTTGCTGGTTTATGTGACCACTCTCTGAGTGAGAAACATTTTAACATGCCAGAGGTAAACCATTCCAAATGCTGTGTGTGAGAGAACTGTGTGTTCCACCCCAAAATAGATCTCAGATGTTTTCTAGCATGTGTGCTGTGCTACATTATTTCTAGCTAATGTAGAAGGATCATGGGTAAATTCATACTGACAGGGTAGGTGTACAATACATATGCTTGCCCGTATAGGCATAGAACAATTTCAGATCACAGTGAGATCCTATTAGCACATCATCTCAGTTTGCCAGAAAACTATTATGTTGCAATAAATCGCTGGACCTTGTTAATTTTACAACACAGAATGAGAGAAAATTACTCTTCAAACTCTTTGCTTCGCAGAAATAGGCAAAACCAGCTATTACTTTTAGTTTAGATAAGAATTTTTAAAACCTTTTTTTTTTTTCCATAGTATATGCATTCATCAGCTTCAGATTCCAGTTATGTAGATCCATTCAAATAGGATATAAAACTAGGAAAAACCCCTCACACAAATCCACCAAATTCTGGCTGAACCAAAGTAAGTTTTATATAAATATTGTCCCAAACTATAAATTATTCTAAGGCTTGAGCCAGCTCTAGTTTCCAGAGTACTTAAAACTTGGCCCCAACTTGGTGGAACATGACCAAGAATCACCGAAAGATTGGCAAAACCTAGGGAGCCTAGCCTGAGAGTATAACAAAAACCAAAGTCCAGAGCGGTTCACAATGACAAGGTGTCAGTGCATTTTAATGTTACCGAGAGTGACTGCCTCCCCACATACTTCTTTATCAGATTGTAACTTGTATACACCTGAAAAACATTAGTGGAAAAGGATCACAGAATGGTATAACAAAATACAATGTTTAATCAAAACAGGGTAAAAGCCTTCATATGACAAAAATAGGGCTTGTTGCAATTATGATTATTTTGGTTACAAATGAAAGTGTCATGTTTAGAAATACCAGAAAACACAGCACATCTTGGATCTGAGTTTCTTCTCTGTGCACAGCACTTTTAATAGTTCTCATTCCATCATTTCCCACAACTCCTTCTGCACATGCCTGACTGACAGTGATGCACAAAGAGGCTGCCTGCTGCACATCAGGTGATTCAAGCATCTTTGCTGTGTGATATAAAGTAGCTGGATGTGTAAAACCATTGGTGTAAACTCTGTTAATCAGGTACTTGCATTACTAAGGTATTAATATCTAAGCAAGTCATTAAGATATACTGTAGCTTTAGCATTGACCAGATCAGACAATGTCTAGAATATCTAGCAATTAAATGGCACTTTTTTAATTCTCAGTTTAGAAAAAAATCATACATAAATACACTGATTTTAGACTGTAGAGAGGAAAGTAATTCCAGAGTGGAAATTTAACCTCTGAAGTTCGTAATGCACTAGTCATGGGAATTGGTTAGTTAGGGACATGTTGAGAAAAGAACACATATAAGTAAAGATTCACTTAAAATAGGCCACTGGTCAGGACTGGCTGACAAGAAGTCCCACTAATTTAGAAAAGGAATGGAGTCACAGTAATTTTAGTGTGAGTTATTATCATAAAAAGCATCATCACCTTCACTGTTCCGTCATTATGTACCCTTCCACATCTTTGAAAAAAGATATGAAGTAATTTTAATGAAAAAAGAGATTACATAGTCTCTTCAGTTTGGACAGAGATAACAAAAGGGAGATATGTTAAAGGTCCATAGAAGCATGAAATATGTGAAGTTGAATAGAGAAGCACTATTCACTGTTTTTCTTAGTATAATAATCAGGGAGTACCCAATTTATTTACCAGCCAGAAAGTTTAAAGCAAACAAAGGAAGTAATTTTTAACACGTAATTAAATCTCATGCAAAATTAAATTGTGGAACCCATTATCACAGGATGCTGTGGAGGTCAAAAGTCCGGAAGGTTACAAAAGGCATTAAAAAATTCTCAAGGAGAACAGATCCATCAGAGGCTACATAGCATGATAGTCCAAAGGAGACCCACAGTTCAGGAAATGCTTACAACCACTGGTTGACATAAATAAAGAATTTGTTACAGGGCACTGCACAGGTTAAGCATACTCTATCAAACTATAAAGAATCTGCTACTGGTCACTGCAAGGCACAAAGTAACAGGCATGATGGACAGATGATCTTATTCAGTATGGCATTACTTATGTTCTTTTCTGCTTGTTATTTATATGAATGAAAAGTAAATACTGAGTAATTGCCATTTTAACTTGACAGAATCTTAAAAATGAATTGGATAAAAGGCCATAGAAGATGCACAATAATGATCAGATGCTCTCTGGAGCACCAAGGCTTGAAAAGTGAATAGTTCTGCTTTTCTTCTTGGTTACAGTTTTCTTCTTGGTTAAGAACTCAAGAGGAAAAAGCTATGTTCCTTTTATGCTCCTCAAAAGCAGCACATTTTGAATGAGCTATGTATTTCTCTGCCTAATTCACATAACCAACTTCCAAAAGTAATTTTTGTGGTTTTCACTCTAAGAGTAAGGATTTGACTAGTTATCTATATCATTGTGGATTGCAGCATCTAAATAATTTTCTTTAAAAGCAGGTTTTCCTCAAAGAACCCAATGACATGTCTGAAATACTGACACATGTTGGAGAGTGCCAAAGAAACAGACTATGCTGCATATTGCCATTATTGCAGGGAGCATTTCAACTGCAAAGCAGTATATTAATAATTACATCTTTAAAATAGACATTATAAATGAACTTAGAGCATATAATATTAAAATACAGCCCAAGGCTATAATAAAGTGTCTTAGTAAGGAAATTTCCAGTTCTCCTTACCATGTTTACAGAAAGAAGTGCTATGTTTTAGCATTAGGCAGAAAAGTAAGTTTCCATAGGCAATGACTATAGCAACAAGTAACAAGATGCATTTTGGTAGCCAACACATGTGGTAGTTCTATTAGCTCAGAGTTTTCAAATAAGAATCCTCAGAGATCAGCTGCACACAGGAGCTGCTTAATTTTGTGTCAGCTACATGTACTTTTTTCCAATTCAGTAAATGTGCAAATAATTTGGCTAGAAATTAGACGGTTCCTGGCAATTTTAAAGTGCTTGGAAGGACATATGCTAAGTAACTTTTTAGTTTGTTTTGCCCTTAACGTATTTGAACATTTAAATGGAAAAAAAAAAAAAAGAGAAAAAAAAAAAGCAGCAAAGATTAGAGTACATTACAATAAAATAATTTTCAGTGTAATAGCTAATAACCAGTCCTCATCAGTAAGGTTATTTGCAAGTTCTGAGGACTTCGATGACTATAATGGTGTTCTGAGATCACCTGTCGATTTTGATAGACTGATGACATCGTTTTGTTCCTTCATGGTTAATTTGGAATATTCTATGATGAAACTACACTATGATGTAAATTT
>JANHGB010028320.1:0-11929 GCA_026283785.1 Coracopsis vasa | reverse complement strand
ATTCGGCAGAAACTCTTCATTATTTCTCCGGTTTCTCAGAGAAGTTGTGGGTGCCTCATCCCTGGAAGTGTTCGAGGACAGGTTGAATGGGGCTTTGAGAAACCTGGTCTAGTGGAAGGTGTCCCTGCCCACGGCAGGGAGGTTGGAACTAGATGAGCTTTAAGGCCGCTTCCAACAGAAATAATTTCATGATTCTATGACTCTGTGAATGACATGCACAGATTTTATCAATAAAAATATATAGTTCTTGTTCATTATTAATAATTCCAAAACAATTCATATTATTTCTGAATCGATAACTGTTTTTAATAAACAAATGGTCACTTGCAAGCTCTGTGCTTCATTCTACTAAGACTCATGTAAACAGGTTTGAATTAAATTAGGATTAATAGCAGAAATCAGTGTGCTAATGACACAAATTACAGTGTCATTGTACTTCATAGTTGTGAAAAGTATTTAAAATGCCTTATATTTGTTATTCATGGCATAAAATGTATAAAGGGTATATCTTAATGCTTAGATATATTATTAGTCCTACAGAAATATTATCTTCAGTAGAAGTGTATTGAAGTAAGCATCTAAATACCATTTTCCAGAATGTCTAATGAGGAAACTGTACAGATTTTTTCATCTAATGAGTGCAGATATAGAAACAGAAGAGATATATGATGATGTAATCTAAATTTTGAAAAAGAAGTATTTTGATCAACATTTTCTATTATTACATTTCCACTGCCAGCACAACACTATATTTTTCAGCATTCTGACTTCTTTTTTATAAGTGGATTTCACTTTCAAAAGGTTGAGTCTTCAAATTAATGAAAGACATTCAAAATATTTTTTACAAATCTGCTGCTGACATTCTGATCCTTTTTTCCATTGACAGTCATTGCAATCTTAAAAAAATAATAAAAAGAAATATGGGAGGTTTTTTTAATATTTTAAAAGAATATTGCAAACCACTCATTTTATGCAAACTGCCAAGGAATGTTTGGGTATGTCAAGAAGCTCTTTCCTGGATTCTCTGAAATAGCAAGAAGTTAGTGCCATCTATAGACAGAATTTAATACTGAAAAATAATAGGAAAAACAATACCAGCTCATCTAACCTTTATCAAACAAAGCAAAGGTCATTCTACAGGATAAAAATGAATTTATAAAAAAATGCCTCAAATCTGCTAATTCTTTCCCAGTTTTTCTAAGAAACAATTTAGCACAAATGAAGACTTAACCTGTAACAGAGCAAATTAATATTCCTTTCAGTAATCTTGTGAACTCACTTTAGTACACCTTTGTTTAAAGTAACCCAGCAGTGGTCATTGGTTTAATAAACTGCATAATAAACACCATTACTGAGTCATTTCAGTTTTTATTGTTTCACTTCTCAACTGGGCTGCCTTCAATAGTTATTATAATGACTACGACCTCTGGCAAATCTAATCTTGCACAGTTTAAGCACCTAAGTCACTTTAATTATGTGACTAAGCCATTTAACTTCAGAAGATATTCACATGCTTTGTCTTGCAGGAATATGCTTATAGATCACAAAATTGTCCATTGTATGCATCTTGCTTCCCTCAACTGCAAAGCTTCTGTCCTGGTTTACCATGAGACTTAAAAACTGTATCTATTTAATGTAAAAATATTATTGCAAAATAAATATTCTGGTAACCAAAAATTATAAACTAAGAATTATAAAATTACCAGCAGAGTGGTACTTTGTAAATGGTATTAAATACCCTAGTCTGTATTTTTGGTGGTCTAAGTGCCTGCGCAAGTCTGTCTTCTCTTAGTTTCTTAGTTTTCATCTCATTAAAAAAAGGTTTGAGAATCCAATCCAGCTTTCCAAGAAACACTCTTTTGTCTTTTTTATTAACTTAGGTTTCAAATAAAAACTAATGCCATAGTGCCAGAAATAAAACTGAGATACAATTTTCTGAAGTTATACAGAGGAAAAAAACATTGCTGTTATTGACCCTAGAGGATCAATATTGTCATTATTGTCAAAGGACCAGCCCCTTTTGCGTGACTGCCTTTCATTAAATCTGTATTTCTACCCCAAGAGTGAAGAGGAGCATGGAGCTGTAAATACCTGGTAGAGGATTCTGGGCTCTTGTCGAAGATGTGCAGAGCAGCAACAAGGCAAACAGGAACCCAACAAGTAAAATGTTTAATTTTTCTACATTAACTGCACAATGTACATCACACGAACATCTAACTGGCTTGTTTGGAGTTGGAAGGCTAGCAGATTCAGTTAGAAAACTGCATGTTTCAACTGGAAAAATCAAATACCTTGAAATAATAAAAAGCAGAGACTTTTTTAAAAGTTAGCATATAATTGACATTACTGTGCCAAAGTTTTACAGTATTGCTGAATTAAATTTGGCACCTTCAAAGGGCATGCCTGCATATTAGTGCATTCAATTCCATAGCTGGTCTCTCAGCAGCATTTCAATACTGCATTGAATACACACATCTGTACACATGCAAGTAGAAATATACATAAAATGTCAGCAATAAAATTGTTTAGAAATGTCTCTACTCTTGCTGCTATAATAAAAGTGAGTATACTATTAAAATATAAAGCATTACAGAACACACTGAAATTCTTCAGTAGAGGGAAAATAATTTCACAAAGAGTGTTCTTTCTGTCCAGTTCAGCACAATTGCAACTTGTGGTAAAGAGTTTCTAAAGGAATTAGGCTGCTTGAATTTGTTTGAATGTCAAGCTTATATATTTTCTCTCTCTCTCCTTCCATTTCTTCCAAGTGCCTAGACAAATTTCATTCTTTACTAACCTAACTAAAAGGAAGATTTTTCTATAAAAGTACTAGGCTTTGAATTTCCTTCATCTTATGGTAGTCAGAGAAAATGTCATGCTGTTTTCTTGGATGTTAGCAAAGGCACGTGTTACAGAGCCTTATATCTACTGTGACAAAGTTCAGCAAGTCAGAGATTAGCAAAGGAAGTAACTACAGGTACAGCTAAAGGTAGTACTAGAAGGAAACAGAATCTTCTGCGAATGTGATTATTTAATATTTTGTCCAAAGTTTTTATGACAATCGCCTGCATCTGTACCTTCCTTTTGGTAAACTCATGAAGAACCTTGATTTTCCAGCTACTTCAGCACTTAAATTGAAGAGGCTTAGATGGAATTTTGGGCAGCCTGATGAGCAAATTAAAACAATGGATGGCACTTAATACATTTGTTGCTTCCAGACAAAGAAATGTCTGTTTTACTCCTCACTCAGCAGCTCTGTTTAAGGAAAATTAAAAAAAAAAATACAAAAAAAAAACAACACCAGAGGTCTTGGGACTTTTACAACCCTTCTGCCTCAGAATCATAAATCAAAAGATAGACCAAATACTACCTGGATGGTTTACACAACTGGTTCTATAAATTTTGGTTGCCTCTCCTTTTTACAAACCTGGAGGTTCACACATAAAGAATATTTATCAAAGAATTTTCACATATTTTCATCAGATCTGAAAATCTGAAATTGATGTAAGTAATTTCCTTCCGCTTCTTTTTCATGTACAGCATGGATTCCCAATGAGAGTATTGCTCACCAGTGTCTACTTTCACTTCCTTTCCAATGAAAAATGATAAATGGATAACTTTTTAGTATGATTTTGTCAAACAAAATATTATTATTACTCTTAAGTGTTTATTTGGAAAGGAAAAAAAATCAAATCACACATGTGGGATCTGGAAGAAGAGGAAGAATGTGTGGCTTATCAGTTTTTAAATGGCTCAATTAAGTAAAATTACAGCTTGACTTCAGGCTGCTTTATGAAGTTTAACATCAAGGAACTGAAGACCTTGATCGACTGCTTGCTGAGGTTAACAAGAGTCTTTTCATTACCATTTTGGGCACAGGATCAGACCACAAAATGTCACGTGTTTTTATGGTCAGTTCTAAAGTGAGTCAGTAAGATAAAAATCTACTTTTCTCATATTTAGGAGGCCTTTTCTAAGAACACAAACACAGTCACTTGGAACAAAAGTGAATAGCGGGAAAGTCAAGATGAATACAAAAGAAGAAACTCTCTGATTAACCAGATTCTGGATGAGAGTTATGAAAAAACACTCAGAAAAACAAAACAGTAAAGGTTTTTCAATTACAATTTAATTTATATTTTTATATTTTTTAAACAAAAGTTGTAACAAACAGACCAGACAACACCTTATTGTCGATTGGGTTATCAAAGACAAACATGAAAATAATTCAATAATTCAGTAATAATTCAGTAATGTATACCTATAACAAATATGATCATGGGCCAAAAATTTCTTCAACACCAGTTGAATTTCATTAATCAGGTTTTAATATTTCCCCATAAATTTTTTGCAGACCAGTAGAGCCAAGCTTGTACCCTCCTAAGTAATATGTTTTATGTTATATCTGTTGTCCTATAAAACCAATTTCAGATCTATTTGGGTATGTATGTGTATAAGTAATAATGTTAAACGAGGGGAAAAAATAATTTGATGAAGATGTATAAAAAAAAAGCTAGGAAACTCATTCAGTGAAGAAATAAACTCAAATTTTAGTGTTTTAAGGGAGTTAGAGGAAAGTGGGGTTTTTTTAAAAAGGAAAAAATGAACCAATTTTGAAAGGCATGGATATTTCCTTGCTGCGGTCTGGAGTTCTTGCAATATAAGTTTATTGACTCTTGTGCTGTTTTGAATTTGTATGAGGCCATTTATATCATTTATGAAATCTCATATATTATTGTGAAGCTCATAATGTGGTTATGTAAAATGTGTTTTAGTTGCCAAGGAAAATAGAGAAGAAAAAAGCCAAAAACCCTTTGTGTCTTTGGGAGATTTTTGTATGCACTGAGCTTTAGAGGATGAATACGAAGCCAAACCCAACCTGAATGCTTTGGGTTTGCCCTGAGGCCTAGAAAGAACTTTTTCTTATGTACTCTGCCTCCACTTGGAGATAGACGCTCATAGAATATTGAGAAGCTGTATAAAAATAAAGTCATCATCAACGACAGTCTTGACCTATTTCAAAAACACAGACTAGTTATTTTTACTGTCAGTCTGTGAAAACATGGGTTCCTTTCTACCAGGAAGTAAAGGAATTGATAGAATGGTATAATGTGAAATAATGTACTACTGGATACATCCTTGCTCTGGAAATTGATTTAGTCAGTCTTCTCTTACAGCAAATGCTGTAGACTTTATTCAATACAAAACTATCCTACTTTCAGGCTCTGTAAATTCATGTAAAGAGAAGCTTGAGAGAATTTGAACAGGTTGATGGATGATGGAGAGAGATTAAGGATTATTCTTTGTCCCTTGCATAACAGCTTTGCTGGAGTTGCAGGAAGGAAAGCGAATCTGTCTGGAGGTATTATATTATCTAGAGGTAAATTGGATGCTAACTGGGTCAGACTCCACACAGCTATAGTTCTGCTGTAGGAGAATCCAGGACAGCGTTAGCGCAGCAGTGATGCTAAAAGACTGATTCTTTTACCCATACCAGAGAACAGCAGCTTATCTGTGAGGCATGAGAAATGGGACCCTACAAAGAAAATTCCTCATCAGCCAATTTGAAAATGAATACGTTGGTATAGTTAGCCAATTTTCAATGCAAATTATTTAAATACTGTTCAGTGTTCTAGAAATCTGTGAGAAGGAAACCACCTACAGGAGCACTAATATTACTGATGCTGCTTGTAAAAGTATAGCTAGAGTAGTAATTCATTTCTCAGTTTAATTATGAAGAAAATAGTTCATGTTGTGACTGATTGTAGGAAAGGGCATGTTTTCTCCTTATATCAAACCACAAGATAAAACATCAGCACTTACCAGAAAAAATGTTATGATCAAAGGCTTATTGAAGTGAATGGAAACAACTAGTTTTCTATTTTTATTATTTTTATTATAAGCATAATAGAATTATTTTGATGTGCAGTTGCCAACACTGAGCTTCTCAAAGATTACATCCCATTTGCTCATAGAATCATAAAATATCTCAAGCTGGAAGAGACCCATAAGAATCATTGATTCCAACTCCCTGCTCCTTGGAGAACTACCTAAAACAAAAACATATGACTAAGTGCATTATCCAGATGCTACATGAATTCTGACAGACCTGGTTCCTCTTCATAATACACCACAAAATGGTTTCAAAGATCACCCATGTTCTGGACAGTGCGTGTCACTACCCTTCAGAAGGGCACAGTCTGCAGCAGTGGCAGGGCCAAACACAGGACTGATAGAAAGTCCTCATCCAAGTTTACTACTGGTAAAAACTCCTCTGAGTTTGGCTGCTGGAAATTGAGAGCAATCTTACCAAAGATAATCTTTTGTAATGCAATGTTTTCAAACCAATGTGGATTTATAATTACTCTGGAGAAGTCATCTCATAAAGAAAAAAGATGTGAGGGACTCAATTAGCTGTGATGTCTTCTGTTATCACAAGATAGTACTTTTTTTTCCCATGACAAAGATTTCTTAGGAAAATGGAACATGATAAACAATTTAAGGCCAAGTCAAAAGATGAATAATTGTTTGCAAGTCATGCAGTTACTGTTTTGAAGTTGTCATTAAGTTCAAGATTGTGAATTAAACAGAGAAAGAAGGATGTCCTTTAAATGATTAATTATACCTAGTTCAGATGACCCGGTATCTGTAACAAATGATTTACCAAATTTCTAGTGCATTGAAGATAGGCTGTAAACAAAACCCATAGTCTTATACACAAATACTGTACTGCAACATTAGAGGAAAGATGGGTTGATCTGATTAATATCAGTTAACTAAAGACAAATCTCACTATTCATAAAAGCTTGTAACTTTACATGTAGCCCTTTGCAGAAGTAACAATACTATACTATGAATGATTCTGATTCTACTCTAGAATAAAAATAAACATGCTAAAAGTTAGCTCTGTAAGCATTGATAACCAAACCCATATCTTTTTATTTGCATGCTAACAGTGTTGATTATTAAAAATACTGAGCTCTGTAGCTCATCTCAAAAAACAACAGAAAGCAGAGTTGGTCTCTAGTTCTGAAAGGAATTTTTATTTAGGGGACTATGCAATCATTTAGGGATCTGCTTTGAAACTCAAATACAGACACTTAGGCTGTATTTACTACTGAGTACAACATTTTCATATAAAAGGGAATTTACCATATATTCTGATGAACCTAACCTATGTATCTATCTGAGTGAAGGCATCTCAGATAGAGGATGAATTCTTGATGCAGCAGGACCAATACAATTTCCCCTCCTCTCTTCTCAGCAATCTCTTAGGTTTTTCATCCCTCACTGTTCTGCTCCAAACACTCAGCTACTTTGTTTATGGCTGCACCAGTCCCTGGCTGTCTTGCTCTACACTACTAAAAGTGCCTTGTCTGGTTTATATACATTTTCAATGCTCCTAAAATCTTGATGAAGGACAGCTAGAAAAAAACCCAGACCACCAGTCACTGTAAACTGAATAGCTCTGTGGATTTGAGTGAATTAAAACCAAACTGTACTGATTCACAAAATGTGTTTTTTGTGCTGGGACACTGTGCTTTGAAATTCTGTTGTGGCTGAACAGATTCTCAATTTTTTTGATTTCTGTTTAGAAAGCAGGCATTTCTGTTTGCTGTACATATACATTTCAATCCGTATTTGAAGTCAAAAGGATCATCTGGATCCACAAATAAAATGCTTGCAGTCATTCTTGCCCACTCACAAATACTATTTGGGTGACCAGAGGTGGAACCTGTAATTTAGCTGTCAGGTTTTGTTAATGGGTCTGTAAAGTAAAAATTATAGGCTGACAGCATCCTCTGCTGGGAAACGTGACATTGAGATATTCTGAGGTCTCTTTAAAAACTGCCTGAGTGACAAAAATGTTATTAATACAGTTGGGTAGTTTAGAGTAGCTAGATTTCTTCTAATTCCCAAACACTTTACACTGCTCCTGAAGGGGGAATGCATACTTCAGTATCCTGTCTCCCAAGGATATATGTAAATCTGGGGGAGGGGGAAAAAAAGGTTGTTTAAACACAGACACAATTTACATAGGGATCTTATTGATTCTCCATCACAAGAATTCTTGACATGAAAGTTGATGCCTGTCTGGAAGATACAGTGTACTATGGATCTGGCTGTGTTCCTGAGAAGGGAGGCACATGGCAAATCAGTGCTGTGGAAAAGGTCACCAAAATCATTCCTATCCTTAAAACTCTAGCAAAAAGTGCTTTATACCGAAGCAAATACGCCCTAAGAAATACTGTAGGGTTGTGGCAGCACACTCTGAAGCTATCCCTGTGGTGTCCCTGCAGCAGGACAGTGAGCTGCAGCCCCATCCTGCTGAGTGCTGCCACCAGCGGGTCAAGGCGAAGTTTTCTTCTGAAGTACGGGAGTTCACAGGCTTCTTTCCTTCTTCTCTTTGATAACAGAAAACGCCTGTCCTCATAGAAATATTACCTATACCTACACAAACTTTTACTTTCACAGCTACCCATAACTCTACTTAAAAAATCTCCTTCAGTGTGTCATTATGAACATTTTATCATGTCTGAGTGTCCTGGGTTCACCCAGGACACTGAGTGCGGAAAAAATATAAATTATCAAAAGTGAGACTTTTTTCCCTCTAAACGTAAATGAAGAGTATAGAGGAAGAGGGGAGTTAACCCCATGAGGTTCAGTACTGTGAAGTGTTAAAGATTTTCTGTTGATAACTGAGACTCGAGTCTTTAGTTATAGACCCTTCTGCGTGCTCTCAGAAGTAAGATGCAGAACCTGCAGGACACAGCAGAGCATGGAAAGAACTTGGGCATTACAATGGGATAAATTCCTATAGACTTTAAAGCCTGGAGTTACAACCTTCTCTTTATTTAAATTGAATTTGAGGGCAAGAACATTGTTCAATTCATTTTTACTTCTTTTCTCAACAGTCCTGGTTTTCTTCTAAGTTTCAAAATGAAATAAAAGATCCTACACAGGATGAGTGATACAGTGACCTCTCTGCTGATGCAAATAACCTCCTCAAAGCTACAGCAGTCAGAGGAAGAGGGCTGTAATAAATACCTTACATTATTACACACTTTCCTCATTCATCTTCAGCTGCTTTTCCATTTTCCTTCTTTTCTTTTGCATTCTTCAATTCCCAGGTCTTTTTTCTCCAGCCATCTGCTATTTCTCTGTAGTTCTTACATACATCATTTCTCAGTAAAAGAGGAAAAACAAAGAGCTACAAGCAAAGTCCCTTTCTGAAGCTTGCTCACCTGGGGACATTGAGGGACATATAAACTTCATATATTACTTTAAGGTATTCAAATATCTAAATACTTACCACAACAGAAGTATACATGGTTTATTCATACACAAATTTTTCTAGGCAGCTCACTAAAACCAGTATTCCAACCACCCACAACTATGCAGCAAAACTCCACATCATTGTATAAACAAGTGCTCTATGAAAAGCAATTTCTCCATGATTCCTCAGGGCTTTGTGGGGTTTTCATTATTTATTTATTTAAATGACTTAACAAATATACTCAGATGTCACAGCGATAGGCAAGATATAAGAAGCAAAGTAGAATGTACACTGGAGAAAAGGGAACAGTTTAAGATCCTATTTAAGTAATTAATTGTGGATCGTTCTTTTCTCTCCATTTTATCCAGACTGGAATATATGTAATTAAACAGAAGCAGATATGTGGAAGAAAATTCTTTCTGGACTACAGTCAGAAGCACAGCAAACTGTTTTCTCTATTTACTTTTTGGGGTTTTACAGTTCTTTCCATATACTTCTTTAAACTTTCACCCGGAGCGTCTCCAAGTTGGTCTTTTATTCCTGATGTCTGGGGGGATCTTTCAAGAGCAACACAGGAGAGAAAACACATTTAATGTGATCCCACAAGCTTAGAAAAAGGTAGGAAAGCCATTCTGTACTGCTTTTTAAGTGTTCAATTTTAAAATGCCTGTCTTTGAGGGAAGAAGGCACAACTTCCCCTGAATTTTCTAAAAATTTTCTTAAATTTTCTTAAACCACAGTCTTAGAAAAGGAGAGTTGTTCATTTAAATTGAAAAGTGAAACTGAAAATAACCACAGAAAAACAAAGCCTGCAGATTTTTTCGTGGCAATTAGGAAAAAAATAGTGGAGAAAAATAAATAAATTATATAGAATTTGAGAGCAGCCTTTTAAGAAAAATAACGGTAGTGACTTATCGATTCTTAATGTCTTACCTCATTTTGTGTCCCCTAAATGCCAACTTTGCAGTGAATAGGAGGATTTTACAGCTACTCCTGCTTCTGTGTAGGACTAATCAGGTCTTGGCAACTGAGAAAGCTCTGCTTTTAATTCACTGGAAGGAATATCTTGAGTATCTTCATGTGATTGATTCTTCAAAGAAAGCACAGCTAAGCAGGGGTGAGCTGCACCCCATTTAACCAATAGCCCTAGAGTTTAAAGCACTTTTGCTCTGTGGACACCAGCTCCAGTCACTGAACCACATACAGCTCTGAACCCATCAGCTGTAAGATAGGGCATTTCACAAGCTCCAAATTACCCAAACACAGAAGAAAAAGCTTATGAAGGGAGCATTATGGAGCTACATCCATGCACTCAACTGCTACCTGCTTGCTAACCACACACTTAAAAGCACCAGTCCATATCTATATGTATAAATGTGACCATATTCTACCAAAAATTCAATCCACTGCCAACATGGTTGGCTAAACCTTTGCTCAAGGAGCTATCAAGATTCACCTGTTTCTTGTTAGGTGTAGGAGTCTTGCACAGGCAAAGGAGAAGAGTCACTGTGGCCATGCCTAAGACCAAGACTTGTGTGGTCATGTGTGTCTAAATCAAAAAGTTCTCATATGAGCTTCAAGGGTCTTCACAAGTAGAGAAGCACCAATGTGTTTCACACCTATGCTGGTCTAGAAGCTTGTGAAGTGACTGAGCAAAGAAGCAAGTGAGATTTGTTTGTCTGCCTGGGGCCATTCAGATTAGGCTGGAGTAGACACTAAAAGAAAAAAAGAGAGATGGATTGAAAGAGTGTGCCAAAGAAAGAAGTCCTGAAGAAAGATGGGGACTAGGCATGTGGGTTCAGACCAGGAAGGATTGCACTGAGGAATGGATGAGCAGGCATCACACGAATGAAAATGATGGAGCAGAAATTAAGTGGGTTTCTATAGTAAGTCATTGTGCACACTCCCTAGAAGCTGACTTTTAGGATATCTAAAGCCTCAGTGCCTTAGGGAAAGTAATGTTCTCTTGAAGAATTTAAAACAGCCTGCCTGGTGCCACTAAACCTTCAGGCTGAAAAGCAATCATTTCAATTTGGTGCTGGGGCGCTAGAAGCAACGCATGCTGCACAGATTACAAAGGTCTCCCATTCCTGCTGCAGTGACTCTCCTGGCTTCTTAGAGGGTGCATGTACAGAATAGGAGGTGAATGTGCTGGTAATTAAGACCTGTAATTCCCCTCTCACTACAGGGCTGCCCTTCATGCTCAGTGTAGGCAGGGGAATGCCACCATCAGCAGGACTTCCTCACATTTCCTCAGGAGAAAGGTAAGGAGAGATCTAGGGTGGTGGAGGAAGGAGAAAGGAGAATAACCTAAACAGAAAGACTACAGTGGTCTCCACAATAATTGCATCATCCAGGGGTTTAGGATACTTTCAGCATCCTAAACCCATCACTAAACCCACCAACACAGGTTATGAATGTCATTCATCAAGAGAGTGGTAACCTAAACATGGGCTTTACCAGTCTGAAACAAAATCTCTTTACAAATCAGTGGCAAGGCCAGGAACAGGGCATGAGCTGCCCCTGTTCTTATTCTTGGGTTTAGAGACAAATATTTTGCCTCCCCATCTTCTTCTTTCCTTCAGTGCACAATCAATCTGGAAGAATTATTTACTGAGCAGAGATTTCAAAATTCAGTCAGGAATCATGTTT
>JANHGB010028319.1:0-15421 GCA_026283785.1 Coracopsis vasa | reverse complement strand
GAAGAGAAGAGAAGAGAAGAGAAGAGAAGAGAAGAGAAGAGAAGAGAAAAGAGAAGAGGAAGAGAAGAGAGAAGAGAAGAGAAGAGAAGAGAAGAGAAGAGAAGAGAAGAGAAGAGAAGAGAGAAGAGGAAGAGAAGAGAGAAGAGAAGAGAAGAGAAGAGAAGAGAAGAGAAGAGAAGAGAAGAGAAGAGAAGAGAAGAGAGAGAAGAGAAGTACAGAGTCAATTGTGTGATTGCTACTAATGTGCATAGAAGATTAATCAGCCAAAACAACCTTCAGAAAGCTGTGTGGATTCAGCACTCTGTCTTTGAGCTCAAGTGCTGTAGCACAGAGGTTTGATTAGTATTGCATCAAGTAACAGCACCGTAAAATAAAAGATTAGGTCACCAGGAAAGGTGCTTCAGTCTAAAATATTATGGTAAATTGGTTCATTTTCATTTTTCGGGACTGTTTAACTGCAAACCAGAAGCTGATCATGTCTACAGATAATGCTAGGCTATTACATCGAAGTGATAATAAACGGTATGCAGGGGAGTGCCAGCAGAAAAGCAATAAAGCCACAGAAACTAATACTAATTTTTTCCTTTTCAGAAATAAGCGATTAGCGAGGTGAAAAGTACTAGCAGTCAAAGGATAAGCTTTTTTTTTTTCTTTTTTTCCTCCAAAGGCATGTCATGCTTTAACCCCAGCCAGCAGCTAAGCACCACACAGCTGCTCACTCACTACCCCCCGATGGGATGGGGGAGAACACTGGAAGGGTAAAAGAGAAAATTTGTGGATGGAGATAAAGACAGTTTAATAAATAAATCAAAAGTAACACACACAAGCAAAGCGAAACAAGAAGTTCATTAACCACTTCCCACAGGCATGCAGGTGTTCAGCCATTCCCAGGAAAGCAGGGCTACATCCCACATAATGGCTACTTGGGAAGAAAGCCCTGTAACTCTGACTGTTTTTTCTCAACTTTATATGCTGAACATGTTGTCATATGGTATGGGATATCCTTCTGGGCAGTTGAGGTCATCTGTCTTGGCCATTTCCCCTCCCAGCTTCTTGTGCACCCCCAGCCTACTTGCTGGTGGGATGGGGGGAGAGGCAGAAAATGCCTTGACTCTGAGTAAGCACTGTTCAACAGTAACAAAAGCATCTCTGTGTTATCAACATTGTTTTCAGCACAAATCCAAAACATAGCCTTGTGCTAGCTCCTATGAAGAATATAAACCCCAGCCAAAGCCAGTACAAGACCGTATAGTTTGCTCCAATGAAGCACGTTGCAGCTCCATTTGAATTGTGTTAGTTATTTTTTGTTTAAATTGATATATAGATGGGTTTGACAATATTATACCACATACTTGAGTAGTTGTAGAAAACCAAACAGAATGCTGACAAGACAATACAATGTTAAATCTGCAAGAACTTGATAAAGAAAATTCATCAATATGAAATATTAATCATACATTTTCCTGAAGCTGTTAGCAATATAAGCACTTTTAAACCTGACTTTCCCATGTATTAAAGGCAGAGAGCAAAATCTTGTCCTGATGCCCCTAATTCAACCCTAGCTCTATACACAGAGCATGTACTCCTTTTCAGTTCTACTTCTTCTATTCCACTTGAAACCACGCACAAAAATACTGAAGGAAAAAGGTCTTTTATTGTTTATAATGAACACAGAAATAGCCACAGACTAGAATAATATTATTTTTTGAAAACACAATAACTGATTGCAGTAAATAAAATATCATAAAGGCATAAGCAAAATTGTCACCCCGTTTGAAAGTGTGCAAGTGAGTAGGCTGACAACACATGTGCCTTACTGGACTCTGAAGTCACAGAGAATACTTAAATAAGTAGCTGTTTGAAAGCTCTGGTACAGACGCAGTGAGGAATAAAACCCAATTTGTTGAAACAGCTACCACTCATATTCTTCCTCCTCTGTTTTGTCGTATTGACCAGGGAAAACCTGTAATACTTCCTGAATGAACACAGTTTTTAGCTTGGTGCTCTATTACCAGTGGATCCTTATTTGAATCTCATAATGTACATGAAAACTGATGATTCAGTAGGAGCTTCATGAGCCATTCAGCCTCCCTTTTATGAAGAGCCATGAGAGGTGGGAGCCAGCTGACCTGTATGAGTAATTCCTCCAGTCATACAGTTTTAAGATGGCACTGGAGGTGAAGCAGAACCTGCTGTTGCAGCTTTAGTGTTCAGTCAGTTATTCCTTCACATGCAGGTGAACATAGCAGTCTGGGAAGTTAGACTTTCAGGCAGTGTTTGTGAAGGTGAGATGGAAGAAGGAGATGGAGGTCATTTGTAAACAATATTCATTCACACATTACAGCAGGAGTGGCAATTAATGCATTTTGTTCTCAGCATCAATATGTGAGCGGCCTCCTTACGGTCAGAATGCTCAGAATCAGTAGCCAGCAATATTCTCTTTTTACAAGATACTGCTGAAAAGTATTTTTATTTCATGAAATAATTTTTGGAGGTTAACATAAAATTCAATTTATAACTTCTAGTATGTTTCTACCAAAATTCTAAGAAATACACGTTTTTCTTTTTAAGTTATCTTCTTGCTAGTGTTTCTGGATGCTTCTTAGCACTTAAAGTTTCAGTTGCTAACCAGATTATAGAAATCTTTCTACAAAAATATAAAGTGCTGATGTATCATGCTGGGAAGTCCTGAAATTTCTTTCTTCGAGGTAATTCCAGTGTTCTCCTGGTGCACAACAATATGCCTTTATCTTGAAAAGTCTTCTAGGTTTACCCTTTCTAATATCTAGATCTAGTCTAGTATCATACTTCTCTGCTTCTGGTCTTTCACAGAAACCTCTTCCTTCGTCCAGTGAAGGTTTATAGTATAATCACCTGTAAGGATGCAACATGCTACCTTTAGTACAATTTCCTTGTTGCTGTGGAGGTAGCTCACTGTAACTAATTATTTTTAAAATAATAATAATAAAAAGTATTATCAAGATGTTGAAAGACCCAATACCTGCAGTTTTACCCATCACATTTCCTACCTTGAGCATAATTTCTTGATAATCTGACAAAATGCACACTTTTTTGGTGAAATTTTATCAAAGCTAAGATTTTTTCACTAGAACTTCAGCCAAAAAAAATCAAATTTTATGATTTGGAGGTGCTGCTTAGATGTCTTGCAGGAAACTTCAAGCAGATATACATTCATTTTTCTTCTTTGGGCTGAGGTATTTGTTGAAATCACAATGAAGCAGCAGCATCTCTTCCTTTGATAGGTGGAAGAGTTTCTTATGACAGTCATCACATACACTGTTTAACAGACTATGAGAAAATAAATTACAACCATATGGTATCCTGGGAATATTTTCAATTTAAAAGAGTTGAC
This sequence comes from Coracopsis vasa, assembly GCA_026283785.1. Lineage (NCBI taxonomy): Eukaryota > Metazoa > Chordata > Aves > Psittaciformes > Psittacidae > Coracopsis > Coracopsis vasa. The sequence goes on along the minus strand of JANHGB010028319.1, from coordinate 12,048 downwards.
TTCACACTGGGAAAGCTAAACTTTCATCAGAAAGTCGATTTTTTGCTGAAAATCTGATTTAGTTGAAACCTCGGGTTTCCATTAAAAATAAGCTTGGTACATTTTTTTTCCATCTGTTTTATTCTCTCTTTTCACCTTATTGCTCTTCTTCTAAAATGTATTCCTTCTTATAAAGTTCCAGTATTTGATGTCTGTCTAACAGTATTCTCTCTTCATCTCCCTTTCCATATTTTTTTTTTGTGTGTGTGTTTTCTTTGCTGGTTTCTTTCAGTTCACAAGTGCTGTATTTAAAAGGAGGGGTATGAGAGAAAGGTAGATGGAAGGGAAGAAATAATAAGAAACCTTACCCCTTTTTCCTTTAAAATTATTTTGAAATTGACACTTGATTGAATATCCAACTAGTGTATGTGATGATACAACATTGTTTCAAGTGTTGTCAGTTGAGTTTGCTGAACTTATGGCTCTCTGAGACATCTACAGAATCACTTTCTTTAACCACAAGAAGAATATGTGTAATGCTCTACTTCCTGATATCCTCCCTCCTTCATTTAAAAAGTAGCAATTAGTATATTCTTCTCAGCTTCCCCAAAGAACGTGATCAAGCAGTAGGATGTCTGTTTCAATCTGTGCCTTTTACATCAGTAAAATATTAACAAATAACATTTCTATTTCTAAAAAAATAGTGACAGTGTTTCTTTCTCCATTTGCATTCCTGCAGTAAGACAGTTTTAGACATGCTCGAGGTTCATTTCCCCTCGTTGGCTTGAAAAAATCAGTTTTACAGCTACTTTGTATTATTAGCGTGGATTAAAGTACCTGAAGTAGTGTCTTTGTAATCCTGGCCATCATTTGGGTATGTGTGGGTTATTACACATGCATAACATATGGTTTGAGCCTTTAGTATTTTAATGTATTGCTGTTCATCTTTCAAAATGTGGAGATAATTTATTACAGGTAATATAAACACCAAAGAAACTCTGATAATTTTTTTCATGTGCCCCTGTCTTTAAGGTCAAGCAGCAAAAGTGTACTTTCAAAAAAACATTTCCATAGCAACAAAAGGGAGTCAGGGAAAGAAGACATTGTTAATTCACATGTATCTTTTTATCCAAAAAATATTCCTGCGACGCTTTTATTTGATTTGCTTGCATGACAAGCAAGCAAGCATAGAGAAAATCAAGTATATTCTTTTGACCAAATATTCTAAATTTATTGATGTGAATGTGTCTTACTCCATCAATCAAATTTACCAAAATCAACAAGGTTACATAAATAAAGAAGGAAACATAAGGTTTCTCAAGACCACTCTAACAAACCCTTTATTTCTTGATAATGACTGCTTATCTGTACTAATAGTCCTGTGGTTTAATCAAGTGAAAGTTGTGGGAAAGTGAGACAGAATTACAGTCTATTTTTAATTTACTTCTAAAACTTATTTTTTGCAGTGTTCAATTTCAGGATGTTTTGACCTCTGGTTTCTATTTAAATAGGAGTTTTTTACAAGTATGTATAGAAATTATCAGAGCGACTTCTATCTTTGATAGCGATCTATCAGTCAGAATGATTACTGAACATTTAAGACCCTGTATATGTGGGATACAGGTTCAAAAGTCCTCACCTTTAGGCTGCAAGTGCCTAGTGAAGTATTGTCACAAGCCCTGATGCCAAACCAAAGAGCTCTATTTGGTGTGGGCATATTGTCAATCATCTTGGCAGATAAATAACAAACGCAAATTATTAAAAAACTTATCAAAAACATTTTTTTTTTGAAAGATTCTTTACAATAAATCACATTTTTAATTGGTCTGCTGGTAGAATTGTTAGCATATCTATGGTATCACTACAAATTAAGTTTTTTTGATGTTTTTCTTTAAATTCTGTCTTAGCTGAGAAACAACTAGCATGAGAAATGCAGAAAAACATGTTTCAGAATGCTTCAAATAGAAATTTCAGTTCTTTCAGTCATCTAAATTCTTCAGGTAGGCAACTCTCCCCTCTCACCATGCATGTATACATCCCTTCTTAAATTTTGATTTAAATTCTTTTATATTAGGAAGAATAAATGCATCTCATTAATTACATTTTAGAATTGATGTTTCTGTAAACTGGCACTTAGGCATATAGGTATATTTCAGGTATATCTCACATAATGAATTGCACATCTTTCATGCTATCTTTGTACATAAACTAATATTAAAAACTGTACTGTAGCCCTTGGTCTCAACTTTGCGTCACATCTTTAAACCTAAATGCTTTAAATAGCTCAGAAAATGTTGTATACCACACAACTGTTGCTCCATGAATGAAATCTTCCACACACATACATATATCTATATATCTCAAAAGATGCATAAGGCTTTGAATTCCTTCTCAGCATATCTTCTACAACTCACAAATAATTTTCTCCACTAAAGTATCTCTAACAATGTCAACATTTGATCCACCTATTCATGGTTATTTGTGTTTAAAGGATTGCTGTATTTCAAAATATGGAACTGTTATCCAAACCACACTAACTTGACATGCTGAATTTCCTGTCGCGCATAGAAGCTTAGTCATTAGGAGTTGTTGTCCAAGAGCCAGAAGAAAAAGGAAAGCAAATTATCTCTTTGAAGTCCTGTTCTTCATGATAAAAGAGTGTCCATGATATCTATTTAGTACAAAATATAATTAAATAATTCAAGATGTTCTTTATAATTATTTTCATTATAGCTTAAATGGCCCTACAGATTCAGTGTGGTTCTTGCATTTGCTGTATCCTTGTTTGCACAGGGGGCCTTTGTCCAATTTTTCTCCTCGATCCACATCGAACTTCTATTGCTTATACTGGAAGTGGACTGATTTAAAACTCAAGCAGAGTTGGATCCCATCATGTGTGATGATTAGAATAAATGAACACAGTAAAATCTCTTTTTTTTACTGAAGTGGTTATGCTTTTCTCTTCCATGTAACAGAACCTGTTTGAATAGAAAACTAAATAACTTTTCCAGCACAAAATGATGTTTAAAGCTTTGCAGACTTGTGAGGAGAGTTCAAAATTCACCACAAAGGATTCACATATATAGAAAACATGCTTTTTCTCCCTCCTTATTTATTGACAGTATTGATGAGATTAAAGTATTCAACTATTTCTATATTTCCTCTGGAAAAGAGGAAAAAAGAATGAAAAATTATAATTCATGTATTTCATGCTTCCATGATAACAGTACCTGAAAGAGAGGCTTAAAAGTTCAGGTTTAGTTACAGAAAATGGATGTGTAGTTCAAACTTTTTTGATCTGAAAAATGTGGTTTAGGCAATTCTATTTGCTTAGCATCTTCACTATAAAAAACCAATAAAATTGTATTTTTTAAAGTTTATATATACCATGTAGTCTTGTGTCTAATTTCTTAACAGAAATTCAAGCAGATAAAATTAGCAAGCAAATAAATGTAAAAGTCTGCCACTAAAGATACATGTTTATACTAATATTAGACTTATGTTTTCATGCTGATATTGTCTCTGTTTCTTTAAGCATAACAAGTATTTTTTATTTACATACCCAACATGATACATTATGTACGTGCAAGAAATGAACCCATCTTGAGTGTTTTGGGTTAAACTTATTGGTGAATTATGTTCCAATTTGTGTCAACATAAGTAATTGCTCTAGGCATGAGGAAAAGAGGAATGGAAGTGCATGGCTTTATTAACATGACTAGAAACTGCATTATCAAAATGAAGACTAGCAATTCTAACACAAACACCTTAAAAGAAATATTTAAAAATAGAGATATGAAATAATATCTGAATGGTAAATTAATTTCCCAAGTCTCTTCCTGCAAATTTCCTGTTAAAAAAATGTTCTTGCTGATATTAAAAAAATATGACTTGAATAAGAATGATTATTTAAATAATATTGTTTTACTGCCATATTTTCTGTCTGGGCATCTGTTATAATAGGTTTCTATGTGCTGATCATTTACAGGCAGGTGAGATGTTGTAGTGTTTTCATGTGTACCATCTGTACAGAATATGACTGACTAGCCACTTGAATGATAATCTTTATCTGAGGTTATGTGACTGAGGGAAGGAACATGTTTTAGAATCTTCAAAGTGCATTAGTGTCAGTCCATTCACTAAAATGGATTGCAACTTTTCCACTCCCTGAATTGAGAACACAGATGCACCAATAGATGTGTCTAGAAACTGCATTGTTTTGTCGCATAAATATCTTTTATATAATTGGTCAAAACTACAGTTGTTTGGGTTTGGTTTTTTTTCCCTGCTGGAGATAATATACTTCTCATTAAAATATCTATGGAACTGTATTGATCAGCTCCATTATTTTTATTTTTTTTTCCTCTCTAAATACACTGTCATAGCTCTTTTGCGTACGAGTCTAGCATTGAGACAGGCAGGGGCACTGGAAAAGCTGTAGAAGAGTGCCAGGGTGTAACCACCCCAGCCTTTCTGTCTCCTCCTCCCATCTGGGGTCTGTGCAAAGTGACAGGGATGTCCCTGCTAAATTGCTGGCATAGCTCTGCTGAGCAAGAATACACTGGACATAGGTTGCATAGCATCTCAGTGTCCACTTCCCCCATTTGTCACCTGCCTTTTCGGAGTGGCATTTTACTGGATATTCCTTCACACAAATCTTTGAAGACAATAAGAAAAGTAATAACAAAAGATAAATTATAGCATTTCAGCAGATATGTCTCTTGGACACTCATCACGCTACCAAAAGGGAACTCTTTCTGTACACTAGCACTAAAAATTAGTGGAGTTTTTTAATCCCATAGATTCAGACTTTCTTGCTTTCATCATGTTTCATAAAAACTACACAAAAATACAGGCCAACGGTTAGAGAGAACAAGCTTGAGGGTGGTGGGAGGGAGGGAAGAAAAAGAAAACATCTTCACCCTAAAGCAATCCTATTCAGTAGAACAGCTACAGTGCAGCTCCTTAAGCTTCTACTGTAAATATCATATCTTGCCAAGAAAACCTCATTGAATAAGTCTCAATTATGGTGCAAGGTATCTAAAACTGATATATACATATAACATTAGAAAAGGAAGTTCAATAAATGCCTAAATTAATCCAAATAATTCTATAACAACTGGAGAAAATTAAAAGAAGGGTGATAAAACACAATTTAACAAAATGTGCGTGCTTACTACAGAAGAAAGGGAAGGCAAGTGCACATTTTTATGCATTTTTTCTTAACTGGGACATAGTACATTCCTGAATTAGATTCACAATATTTTCCATCAAGTATCTCAATCCCTGTATTCCTGTGGAGACAGATATATGAATGCACACGTTTGCATATATATGCACATCACATGCAGAATAAAAACTCTTTATTTAATTCTACAATATACTTAGAAAAAAATAATTAATAAATGCTTGATTCTGCTCTCCATATTCAGAATAAGCAGTGTATGAGATCACAGAGTTTCTTACTTCAACTGTCAGGAGTGTTTCTAGTGGAAACGTATAGGTTTGTTGGTATCTGGTAAGAGATATTAATATCAGATTAAAAAAATATTTGAGCTATTTAGACCTTGGTCTGAATGTATTACATATTGTCAAACTTCATTTTCTGTACATCAGTGTTGTTCTGTACCATGGGTACAGTAGCCCAAAAATTCAGACCATCATCCTTATTAAATAATTTTAATGCAACACACTGCTTCTGACAGCCAGGGATAAGCTGAAGGAGGGAAATCCACAGAATATATTTCAGGTTTCCTACCTGTCTCTAAAATATTGTTACGCATATGCTGAGTCAAGCACACACTTTTTTATCTCCTAACTCAGTGAAGATAAACTACACCAGTTAAAAAAAAAAAAACAAACCCAAACCCAGACTTGCTGAAATGCTGAACTTGCGTTTAAGTAGAACAAACTACTTCCCTGTTTTTTAATCTAGAGCAGGTTTTGTATTACAGGCACTAGCTGTTTCTTCTTGTGAGCTTTCATCACATGTGGCAATGCAATTTCTGGATCATAAATGTGCCTTACTAACCAAGACGCTGCAGGAAATTGTGGTCTCTGTGAAAGAGACAGGAAATATTCAGTTGCAATATGTAAATACATGCTCAGAGTATGAATTCTTTACAGGAAAATGATGTTAAGAACAGGCAACAAAATAAATAAGTTTTAATAGTTGGGTTTTTTTCTCCTTAATGGAAAATAATGCAAAGCAAAAGTCAATTCAGATCCGTTCTCTTTAAAAACAGGTAATTGAAAACCTATTTCTGTAGGAAAATTTAATAAATAATCATATAGAATATGATCTTTGGAAAACTTTTGAAAGTTTTCAACTTTGTAAGGCTGGTACCAAATCTAAAAGTGATAAAATATAAGAGCAGAACCAAGAATTTTCCAATAGGAAGACATGTAGTTGAAAGAAGTACTTGGGTAGGAGCACTGAATCAAAGTTTCTGATAGATCAGAACAGCTACAAGGCATGGTTTTGTTTACTATGTGTTTATTTTAACAAAATAATTTTAAAGATGCTAAGTAAGCATCAGCAAATAGATTAATAAATACCAGTTTGTATTATTTCTCTGTGATGTGATTTACTTAACTGTAGACTATTTGTTGAGTATTAATTACATGACTAAATACTCACTTTAAGTTCACTTTAAGTTTAAGGCCCTAATAAGAACTAAATTAGTTTATTTATTGCATTAATTGCCTGCAGGAAGGCAAATTAATTGTATGTCATCAAAATTTATTTTATGCTGTTATTTTGTGCTTTAACACGCACACTTCTGGATATTAAATATATAATGATATTCCCATCTACCTCATTTAGCAAATTATTTCCCTCAGCTTCATTGCTGTCAAGTACATAGCAACATGTCTGAAAAACAATTCAAATCCATATCTATTTATTTTGCCATATCCAGTGCAGAAAGTGATTCATATGGGAAAATGGAGCATTAGGAAAGGGAAAGGTCCATCAGCATGAAGTTACAGCTAAAAGAACTGTAGCCCCATTTCCCACTTTCCTGTAGTAACAGTGCTGGGACTTGTGTCTCTGCCTAAACACATTTAATTCTCTTCATCTTTCTAAGGCCTGTGATGCAGAGGAGCAGAGGGGCTAAAATGCTGCTTTCAAAGTCCAAGGAGCAGATTTAAGTGAAAAGGGAAGTTACTTAGCCAAATTTTATGCACATGAAAGAAGGGGCAGAAAAGCACAAGCAGAGATTTATTGGCAGCACAGTCTATCAGTTGGGAGACTGGAAAGAACATGCTAATCATTCCAATGGATGCTTTCAAGGCCAAGCTGCCAGCAGCAATGTTACATTTTATGTTTACAATTCTGACAGACAAGTCAGAATTAAAGATGTCAGGGCAATCCAAAGCACAACTACAGCTGGGCAGGGAATGGACTGAGGTCAGCCCTGAGGAGAAGAACTTGGGAGTGTTGGTTGATGAGAACCTCAGCATGAGTTGGCAGTGTGCACTTGCAGCCCAGAAAGCCTCCAGTATGCTGGTCTGCATCAAAATGAACATGACTAGCAGGCTGCAGCAATTGTCTCCCTCTACTCTGCTCTCATCGGACCCCTCCTGGAGTACTGTATTGAGTTCTGAGATCACCAACACAAAAGGGATGTGGACCTGCTCGAGCAAGTCCAGAAGAGGGCCATGAGCACCTCGCTGAGGAAGACAGGCTTAGGGAGTTGGGCTTGTTCAGCCTGGAGAAAAGAGGGCTCAAGGGACACCTTATAACAGCCTTCCAGCACCTAAAGGGGGCCTACAAGAAATCTGGAGGGAGTTTTTACAAGAGCAAGAAGTGATAGAACAAGGGAGAATGGCATTAAATTGAAAGAGGGTAGATTTAGATTAGACATTAGGAAGAAATCCTTTACTATGAGGGTTGGTGAGACACTGCAACAGCCTTCCCAGAGAAGCTGTGAATGACCCAATCCTGGAAGTGTTCAAGGACAGATTGGGCTTTGAATAACCTGGTCTAGTGGAAGGTGTCCCTACCTATGGCAAGGAAGCTCAAACCAGATGATCTTTTAAGGTCCCTTTCCAACCCTAACCATTCTATTTAGCTGTTATTTCTTGCTATTTTTCCCCTATTCACTATTTCTTAAAGGAAATTTAATTCAAGTTTACTACAGGTAGGTACTATTCCCCCTCACTGAATATTTACATCTTGTCTGAGAACATCTTCAATGCTTCATGTTCCAGAAGGGAGCACTCATGGTCGTGGTGAGTGCATGCTAGTGGAACATGTGCCAAAGGAGAGCTTAGGGAACAGCTGAAGCACTGGATCACTTGGCGGACCTTATTAAGTAGCTGGTGCATCTGCAGTGGCATTATAGTTAGGACTGGGAGAAGTAAATATCCCAGTTACCCCTGTGGACTGTACTTTGCTCAAAATCATGAAATAGACTTCAAGTTCATGGCCTTAATGCACTTTGTGTGAAACTAAAAAGGTAGATGAGTCCCAGGAATGCACCTAGGGCACTTCCACTTTTACGGGGTATTTTGTCCATAGGTCTAGGCTGATTCAAAGTCAGTTTTAATCATTTAAAGCATGCACAGTATCAATGCCAGATACTCAGTGACAGCTGTTCAGGTCGCAGATGCATATTTATTCCTCCATATCACATCATAATGTAGACACAGTAAGAGTCCTTTCATGGATATGGCCTCCCCTGCCCATATATACTAGGAACAATTAATTCTTTTTCATTCATATCAGGTTTAGGTTACAAAATACCTCAAAATAATAGCTCACACTCAGCTGTTTTAAAAAAAAGTAAAAGCCCTTCTCAAACTGTTTTTCAGTTCAGATTTAGTGCTGTCTAGCTTTGCAATTAAAATATACCTCATCCAAGTTACCCACCGCTACAATATAGAAAAATATTGTCTTTGGTCAAAGTAAGCTTTTTTATCTTCAGACAATGGATCTGTCTTGTAGGAGGTGCTGCATGATTAGGCAGTTTAAGTTCAAAATAATGTTTTCAATTCAGCTATTATTCTACGAAGAAAAGCTCAAAAAGGGTTTGTGATTGAAATCCAGCTGACTTCCTGAGTGTAGGGAGCTCTTCTGTCAAAAGCCACAAAGCAATAGAGTGTCTTCGGCTTATGTAAGGAGACAATGCTCTCCACAAAAAAATGACAAAAAAACCTTCAAACAACACCCTGCCAGCTACTTTCAAGTGTTAGATCCATCCTTTAAGTAGACTATGGTTTCAGCATCTTTCATATCTCAGTCAGCTTGTCACTTCTAAAGAGCTGCTGCAGCAGTTGAGGAAGCCTATTGTCTTCACATAATCCTGATGAGTCGCACTGTGACACCCTGATATGCAAAATTCTGCAGTCCTATATCCTAACAGACCATGTATATCCTTTGTCAATTTTGATCTACATGAACATGTAAGCTGAGAGTTCTGCTTATATTGGAATATAACCATATTCTTAGAGGCAAAATAAACCTCTAAACAAAAGTGTTCTTTTTGTTTCATGTGTAAGCCATGCAAAGTTGTGAATTGTGGATGTTTTTGATGATAATATATAAAGAGGATAACATTTGATTCTGGATTCGTTCAGAAAATCAGTGAGTCATTAAAAATTCTGCATTGAACAGGAGTTATGTACTGTTGAGATTTTCAACAATACGTTGGAGCCCTAGTGAATGAGCTGAGGTTTTGTAATGAAGTTTTGTTAGAGCTGGTTTGAAGCTAAGAGAAAGAGTTACTTGATTTTTGCCACTTTTAACAAAATTCTGGAAGCAGTGTAACTTTAGTTTGGGAAGAAAATGTGAGTCAAGTAAAGGCATCCTGTGAGTGTCTGTTTTGAAACCAGAGCCTGAAGCTCATGGTAGTGCTAACCTTAATAGTGACAACAGGTAGGAAACAGTGAGAACATGTTTAATATTTCACTGTAAAGGAAGGAAAAAACTGATAAGTCTCTTATGGCTAGGTGAACTGCTACCCCAGTCTCTAGGAGGAAAAAGTCTGTGTGTATAAAAGCAGTGCCATGAAATGGAGGGACTTCACCTTTTTGGCTGTCTTTAATCTATTCTGCAGTACAAAAGTCTCAGTATTCAACCTATAGCATTAATCAGCATTGAAATATCTGACATGAAACTACTACATGCATTAAAAAACATTTGGGGTGTTTGCATTGCTAGACAAGCTTTTGCATGACCTAGAACTAGATTTGTCATGCATACACAAATTAAACTCTGACTTTTGGTCTAGTACTAGTAACATCCCAGTCTAACCCTCTTGCAGGACAAGGTGCAAGACAAAAGTCAGGCTTGAAAGCTGAAAAAGGGTGTGGGTGGCTACTGTTTCTGGGGGCGCTGGAATTGGCTGTATGAATACTTGTGTATCATGAGTCAAAGAGATGATCTTTAACAGCTCACAGGCTCTGCAGTGGTGCAGTCTGGTGGATAAGAGCTTGTGCTATTTTCAGCTGGGAGGTGGCAAAAAGGAGCACTGTTTTACAGTTAAGTCTGCTGTGCACCTCCCACCAGGTGAAGAACATGGTTGACTTGAACTTAGTTTTGCAGGTCAACAGTAGCACAGAAACTTATTGAACCCAGGTAAAGGCTCAGGCTAAGAACAGACATGCGGTGAAACATACTTGGATCAGATGGCTCTATGGAAGGTCTTTTGGGAAAAAACAGAAATGTCTGAAATAATTAGGTTTTACATATATGAATACAATGAAATATAAAGGTGTAACTGAAACTTATGTAGATGTGTGTGATTTAATGTTAAACTAACTACATCAAGGAATTTTAATAATATTTTATGGCAGTGGGGAACTCCAAGTAATATATAAAATCGTCCAATACCCTGGATAAAGCCTCAGGAAGTTATGCTATACTCCAGTACTCCCTTGGCTGAATTGTTAGCAGGATCCAAGACAGCAATATTAAATTTAGCTAAGACAAATATATATGTTTATATATATTTTAATGCTGACATAACCAAAGTGGTGGGGTTCTTTTTCCCCTTTTGTTTTGATCAACTTGTTATAATGTGCAATCTATAAATGATGATAACGTGGGGTTTTTTTTTCCCTAAAGTTTATTAGCTTTTTGCTTGTTATTTTATAATAAGGCAAAGATTTCTTTCCTCTCTTTCTTTTAAAAAGTAAATCTCCACATTGCAATTTCTTCAGCTCAGTCAAAGATTAATAATAATGAACAATATCATTACCTTGCTTATCGTGAAATATACAGCTTTTCATCCCACAGATAAAGTGTGAATACATAAAAAATTAATGAAAGCAGGGAGCAGAGTAATACAGATGACATGACATTACTAAAATGTCATTTTAAGTGAAAAGTTAAAAGTCATGCTCAGGACAGAATTATTTTTCACTGTGATATACATAAAGACTATTTTCTCTTTAAATGAAGACTATTTTCTCTTTAAGTGAAGACTATTTTCATGAAGACTATTTTCTCTTTAAATATATAATTTTTTAAATATATAGGTGAAGGGATTTACGACACGGACTCCGAAGAGAGATCGAAGACATAGTCTATTCTACAAGCTTGTTTATATATCTTTCGGTTAACAAGGAAGTTCTACTGGGAAAAGCTAGTTGGTTGTTCTTATCTGTGCATGTACTTACACTGTGCATTTCAGTGGCTATAAGCTATTGTCCATGCAACTCCAGGTAGTCATGATGATTCTGCACATTCTTCTTGCTACTTCCTCCTCAGTCCGGGTTCACCTCCATTCACGTCCCTCTGCACTCAGTGGTCTTCTTCTGTTAGTTCCATGTAGTCGTGGCCCCCTGCCTCTTCCAGAAATATTCCCACATATAGGTCCAACAAAATAAAATGTCATGTAGGGCCAGGAATTATTTAATCTGTGTAAATTATAAATTAAGTTATAAATGATGTTAAAGTGGTGATCCTGCCCCTCTACTTTATCCTCGTGAGACCTCACTTGGAGTACTGTGTGCAGTTCTGGTGTCCTCAACATAAAAAGGACACGGAACTGTTGGAACAAGTCCAGAGGAGGGCCACGAGGATGATCAGGGGACTGGAGCACCTCCCGTATGAAGACAGGC